>CAMKVN010000729.1:0-24577 GCA_946474995.1 Funneliformis geosporum
ATGGAAATAAAAATTTTGATATAAATGCAATATTAGATGCTAATTTGAATTAGTAATAATAATAATAATTGAAAAAATATAATAATAAAAATAATCTTTTAAATATCTAAACATTTTATTTTTTATTTTTATAAAAATTATAAAAGTTATAACTCATAAATTTAATAAAATATAATAAAATATAATAAATTTATTAATATACTTGAATTATTATAATATATTTTAACTATTATATTATATTTTGATTATCATAATTTATTTTGATTATTATAATTTATTTTGATCATCATAATATATTTTAACTATCATAATTCATTTCAACCATCATAATACATTTCAATTATCATAATTCATTTCGATCATCATAATTCATTTCGACCATCATAATTCATTTCAACCATCATAATTCATTTCGACCATCATAATACATTTCGACCATCATTATACATTTCGATCATCATAATTCATTTCGACTATCATAATTCATTTCGACCATCATAATACATTTCGACCATCATAATTCATTTCAACCATCATAATGCATTTCGACCATCATAATGCATTTCGACCATCATAATTCATTTCGACTTTTAAATTTTTTTAACATATAGTCAAAATTAATTTCGACCATTTCGACATTTTCGGATATCCGAAATGATTAATTTTGACTTCATGTATAATAATAATATTATTAGTTTAATATCTAATTTTTAGTATATTTAAAATTAACTTTAAAGTATAAGTAAAATTCCTTTTAAATTTGAAAGGAAAACCATTGAAGGAATACTGTTTTTCTATATATATTATATGTTTTTAAACATATACTCTACTAATACAGATTAAATATAAAGATTTATACTTATTTAAATATTTTTTATCATACAAACTTAAAATCAATTTGTAATATATTTGTTATAGATTCAACAATTTTATAATTAATAGCGTAGCAATATATATGAAAAGAATTAACAATAATATAATAAAAGTCACAAGGAAAATTTTGTGATAAAAGAAAGAATATTTATTTTTATTTAAAGAAAAAAGAATACTTAGATAAATTGCAGAATGAAAAGAATGATTATATAAAACAAATAAATTTGAAAGGAAATAATTTAAATAAATTAGATACTGAAAGAGAATTAATAATTAAAAGACTGAATGAAAGGTCAAAAAATCAGATAATTAACGTTAATGAATAGAACAAGATCTTATAAAAAGACTTAGAAAATATTTGAAAATAATAATTAAAGAAATTAAAGAAGTAATACAAATATGCAGAAAGGTTACATAAAAGGTATAACAGTTGAAAATAATAAACTGAATCACATAAAAGCTTGTGTAATATAAAGGTAATATATAATATCATAATAAAAAATATTACAAGAAGAAATTATTAGAAGAAAAAAATGATATAAGAAAAAATAATCAGAAGAAGTAAATATTATAAGAAGAAATTGTAGAAAGAAATCATTAGAATAGAAGTAGTAGAAATTTAAGAATAAAATGTAACAGAAAGAAATTATAGGAATAGAAGTAATACAAATTATTAAAATAAGTTAAATAAAATATTTTAGTAACAATAGAATTAGAAATTAAATAGCAGAAATAATCAGAAAATTATAGAACTTTAAATATCTTATAGTAAATAATTAAATTATTTATCACAGGTAGTTATTTATTCATCATTTTTACTATGCAAATTTACTATATAAACTCTTTAAATATGATCAAAGAACCAAGTTCAATTTTCTCTAAATAAAAAAAAAATTATTTTTAATAAATAAATTTTTAAATACAAATAAAATAAATATTTTTATCTGAAATGATTAGTTGTTAAACAACAAAGCCATGAAAGTGAATAAAGTTATTTTACTTGTATATAAATTATAAATTAGAAAAATGTTAAAAAAATTATATCAAAATAAAAATAATGAATTATTTTATTAAAGTTATAATAAATGAATAGAAATAATTTAAGAAAATACAGTATTATAGAAATAATAATATTAATAATAGAAAGAATTATAAGAAAAAGTAAAGACAACATGAGAAAGAAATATAAATATAAGGATAGTAATATAAGAAGAATAATAATAACATAAGAAAAAATATTACTAGCAGAATAAAAATAAGATAGGAAATATTACAAGAAGAGTTATAAGAAATTATAAGAATAATATCACAATATCATAGGAAGAAATCATATCGTAAAAAAGAATATAAGAAAAAATAATAATTAGTATAAGAAAGATTAAGAAGGATATAACTTAAAATAGGAATATAATATAGAATAGTTGATGCTAGTACTCAAATAGTATTCTAGATAATCATAATAAAAGTAAGCTATATATAATACTGATAGTTTATTGATACTGATACTACTGAAACTATGTAAGATTTAAAAAGCTTAAATTTATTAATGTAAAAGAAAAATAATTAAAATAAATAATAAGAAAATATTTAGACAATAATAATATTTTAAAGAAATTATAAAAAGAAATTAATGTTTAAAGTATAAGAAAAGAATTTTTAGCAATTAAAAATTAATTTGTAAGGCAAATTCTTTTGAAGATGAGTGGTAAAAACAATCAAAAAAATACAAGCTATGTTGAAGATTACAAACTTAAAAATGTTATATATTTGTAAATAAGGGTTATGACAACTATATCATTTTTGTTTAAGGTTCCAATAACCAAATTCTTAGTTTTTGTAAAATTACTGATATAACTATTGAAAAAATTACTAGATTATGTCTTGATTTAAAATATATAATTTGAGAGAAATATTATATAATTAAAAAAAAAAGTTGTAAAATTACTTATTTTAATCAAAATTTTTGCTAAATCATATACTATAGCAACAAAAAAATATAGATTAACTAATTTGTTCTAAATATAAGCACTAATCAGTACTAGCTAAATTTTTTATATAATTACTAAGAGAAACTTTTAAAATTAACAGGTTTCTCTTCAGTAAATTAAATTTCCTTTATCTCTATTTCATCAAATTTCTATAATATCATATTTAGAATCTTTTCTAAAGAATTGTGAAATTTCTCAAACTTTCAGAGATATGCTCTTACATTTTTATTAGCCTCTTCTGCTATTTCTTGATAATTATAACCAACAATATCAAGTTCTTCCTGAATTGTTATTATATTCTTTTTTAAATATAAAATCAAATTATATATTTCTTTAAGTAATATATTATCATTTAATAGAATAATTAAAAACATCATTCTAATAGAATAATTAAAAATATTATTCCTTTAGAATGATAAAAATTTGGTTTATTTATAACTGTTTTATTATTTCAAAGTATTTTTTCTAAATAGGATTGCTATCAATACTAAGATCATCCTATATTAGTAATATATTAAATCTAATAATAACTCATATAAATTAAAAAACATTTTTATTTATTCTTTTGATTTAATGCTATTTAATTTATATTATCATTAATACTGAGTTTTTTCTAAATAAATATTTCATCCTTCTTATATAAAAGCTTTTTTTTTTATATAATTAAGTAAGTATTTTACTTTGATTAAAATTATTATTAGTATTACTTGACATTATTTTTATAATAAAGTAATATATTTAATTTTGAGTTTAAAATACTCATCATCAATCCAGAGTGAATTAAAGATATTTTATATGATCTTTAATTCAGAAGTTTTTTGCTGAGCTACATTCTTGTATTTCTGTATAATAAAAATATACTGATTATTAGATAAGTTTATGTGATATATTAATTTCATATATAATTAAAAAATATATACATGCTAATCAATACCTTTATTTTTTCTCAAACAAACATGATAAAATATAAAAAAATATCTATATGCAATACAGAACCTTCTTATAAGCTAATATTGATAATAAAAATATATGTTATAAAGGATTAAGGATTTTGTAATTTTGAGATCTACAAAATCTAGTTATTTTTTTGCATTTTATAAAGTAGATCTGATTCCTTTAGGATCCCTTTATATAAAAAGGTATAAGGATTCTACTTGCATGTGCTTTTAAAGCTTTCTTAGCATTATATGATAATACTAATTACACTTTATATCTCTTATTTTTTTTTTTAGCAAAATATAAAGCATGTAGAAATATATGGAAGTTTAGCTAAATTTTTGCAAAAAAAATAAATAATGTATAATATTGCATACAGCATACAGCAGTGATGGGTTTTAAACATGTTTTTTAATTTTAGATAAGATTTTGAACATATGAAATTATGTTCAAAATCTGTCTAAAACTATTCAAAATTGTTCAAATTCACAATACTGGTATACAGTATTCCTGGTCTTAATCAAAAAAAATCAGATTAGCTTGAATAATACTCTTAGAGCTATTGTGTAAAGGTAAATACTATATTAAGAAATATTAATTAAGTATAACTAGATAATTTTTATAAGATTAAAAAAATAAAAATAAATAAAAATAAAAAAAAATTTTTTTCATTTTAAAATGTTAAAATAAATAATTTTTTTTAAAAAATAATTTCAATACTTTATTTTAAATATTCTAATAAGCTTTTAATAATATTTTTAATATTAAATAATAAATATTATTAAATTTAACAAAAACTAAAGTTAAATTTATCATTTAAATAATTCTTTTTCATTTCTTTTCATATTTTAATTATTTACAATTCAATGATCAAATAATTATCATTAAATTTTTCATTAAATAGCATATGTAATATTTATTCATAATTTTTTCACAACTTATTTTTATAACTTTATAACTTAAAAAAATATCTTTAACTTTTTTTATTGGATCTACATATAAACAAAAGAATAAATTATGCAATTGTAATAGAAAAGGTATAAAAATAATAGAATGTATATAAAAAAAATAGCAGTTATTTTATATTATAAAAGTGAGTATAGTAAAAACAAGATTGTGGCTAAATTTAATATTAAAACAAAGCAACTTCAAAACTAGATATCTAAAAATCACAACTTTTAAAGGTTCAACTAGATGCAAAATATTTAAATAAAGATTCACCTTTAAAATATTCTATTTAGAAACTACTTTAATTAAATAGATAAAAGAGAAAAGAAATAATCAATAAACAGTGTTATTAAATATGATACATATGAAAGGCAAAATATTTAAATAACAAAATCAATGGCAATTCACATATCCTAATATTCAATCTTTTGCTTTTGGTAATAAGTGAGTAGATAGTTTAATGAGTTGTAATAATCTGAATAATCATTATTATACTACTATTATATAATATTTACCAGATAATTTAAATGAAAAGCAGCAGGAATTTTATTATTTATTATATATAGATGTATCTAGCATGATTATTCCTTAACATTAATTGGCAATATAAATAAAACTTTAATTTAATGAGCAGAAATGCAATCTGTTAGCATTCATATAACAGGACATAAAAAATCAAATTTTACAATAGTATTAATTTGTATAGCTAATAGAATCAAACTTCTCATTTTGTAATTTTCCAACTAAAAAAAAATTCTGCAAGATAATTTTTCACAAGAAATTATTGTCTGAACTAATTTAACTGGACTGGATGAATAAATAAAAAAAAAATACTTTATTGAATTAAAATGTTTGGATTAAGTATACAAGATTTTCAAATCCACAATTATTGCTAGTTTTAAACTCATTTTCTGCATATCTTATTAATTCTGTAAATAGGCATTTTGGTGAAAAAAAAAAATACTAACATTACTATTATCCTTAAAGAATTAACATTTTGTTTACAGCCTTTAGATGTTTCAATAAACAAATTATTTAAAATAAAGATAAGAAACAATATATATTGATTTTTACAAAATAAATTTAATAATCATTTTATTATTTTATTTTATTTTATAAATATAATGAAACTATAATAATTGGATAGCTGATTCTATTAAAGAATTAATACCTACTGATAATATTAAAAAACCTTCAAATAAAACTATAGTAAATTAGATTAATAATTTGTGAAATACTATTGATGATGATATCTTTAATAAACATGATAAAACTGAGAATAAATTAATCTTAATTATAATCATCTTGGACTATAGATGCTTTCCAAAACTTTTTATTGTATCTCTTACTATATTTTTAATATAATTTCAACTAATTTTAGATTTCAAGATTTTATTATATCCCTTACTATATTTTAATATAATTTCAGCTTTTTATTAATTGCTTTTTTGGGTTTTGTCTAAGATTGTTAAACGAAATCTAGAGTTTAAATAAATGTCTAAATGGTAAAAGTAAAACTTAATTAAAACCTTATTAAAAAATCTGTAAAATTCAGAAAAAGATAAAATTATATCAAAGCTTATAAAAATGGTAAAACTATATCAAACACTTAATAAAAATTAAGTAAAATTAAAGGTTTAAATAATTTAGCTAAATCTAAAATTATTTTAGACAAGCAACCTTAATTTCGTTCCTCATCTACAGTTGCTTTCAAAAATAACATACTATCTAATATTTTATCTTTAAAAGCTTATAATCTATTATCTATTTATACTAAAAATATGATATTATATTTATTTTAATCTTTAAATCTTAAAAAATAAATAATAAAAATTTGAAGTGCAATTATTAATACCAGTTTTGTGCAATTTTGCGATCAATATAAACATTTTATTTAATAAATTTTCAGTGAGAAAATTTTTTTAGTAGGTTAACCATTAAAAAATAATATTGGATTTAGATTTTCTTCAATACAGTGATTCTAATAAACTAAAATTCATCAAAATTGAATCAGTTTTTTTTTTTTTTTTTTAGACATAATAATATAATTTTATTAAATTTAAAATAAAAATCAAATAATATAAAGTAGAAAAAACTAAAATATTATCAATATGATTCAACATAAACAAAATTATTGTCTAGAGACATTTCAAAACTTATAAAAGACCAGATCCCTCTAAACCAGCCAGTTATTTTGTCGAGTTCAAAAACAAATGTATACACATAAGTTCTATCATAACTGTTCATTAAAATAAAAAGTTTGAAAAAAAAGAAAAAATTAAAAACAACTAACTATTACCAATTTAAGAAGAGTATCTAATCTCTGCCATATATTATAAAAAGCCTGACTAAATCAATCCAATTGGTAAAAATAAGTTGGTTAGAAAAGAAAGAGAAATTAATGTGTCAATTAAATATGAATGTAAAGGATCTATCGTATTTTCTTTTTTATTTATCTGTGATATATAAAGATTTTTCTTTTTTGATCATAAGTTCACTTCTAGGAAGTCAAATATCATTATGAGTTTGATTATAAAGATACATGATTATATTTGATAGAATATTAAAAGTGTGCTTTTGTGAGTTTGTAATACATTAAATATTATTGAAAAGGTTTGAAGAAATGATGCCTTTGATAAGATCAATGAAGGTTAAGGAATTATTTCTAGAGACGATAGTCCAAAGATCATCAGTATTCAAATAGTGTATTAGTAAGGTAAAAGGCGTAAAATAAAGTGAGGTAAGTTAATACAGCAAGAAATTTTTGGTACAGTTTAAGATACTGATCATAATTGATAAGCTGAAAGTACATAACTAAATATGAGCAAAAGTTTTATTTTCTATAGTATAGCAATAACATTTTCATGAATTATGATAAATGTATTTTAGATTTTAAAAATTCTACTGTAAGAAGTTGTTCAGTCAAGTATTTGATTCTTCAGCTATGTTATTTTGAGTTATCAAATGTAGTTGCACTTGAGTCTTAATGTATAGTTACCTGACAAAACCTATTTTGAATTTGTTGAAACGTCTAAACCTCTAGTTTCGACAGGTTTTTAATAAGTCCATAATATAGTTTTGACTGTTTGATATAGCTTGTCAGGTTTTGATGGATTTTAATAAGTTTTGACAGGTTAGTTTATATGATTTTATTATTATTTTGACACTTTCGACATTCGATGGTCTGTCTAAACCTAGGAGTTTTGTCAGACAACTATATTTTAATGTCCTTTTAATTAGTAAAAGTACAGAGTCAATTTATATGAAAAAAATTGTATTTAAAGTTTCTTTTTAGGTAGAAAAAATCAATAAATCTTTAAGTTGTTGCAATTATTTTTATGAAAGATTGAACTGGGTTATTAATTATAAGATTCTGAAATTTAGGAAGATATTTGGCATGAGGGGTATCATCAAAAATTAATTCCATAAGGATATTAAATAAAGCATCTTTGGTTAGAGTATCGACATATTTATTCCATATGATTCCTAATTAAGCCTTGACCTTTACAAATTTCACTTGTAAAGGTTTAATATTTATTAAAAGAAAATGTAAGACCAATAAATATAGAAAGGGATTTTAAAAAGAAGAGTAGAGTAATTCAGAATATTGTGTTTTTTGATTTTTTATAAGTTTGAATTAAAGAAAGATTATCTGTATAAATTATAATATTAGAACATGAGGGAGACAAAAGTATGACTAATAAAATAACCATAATTTTGGCATGAGATGAATTGAATCAAATGGGGATAATAGCAGTTGAGAAAGAAAATTCTAAATTATCATTTTTAATAAAAGCTAAAGCTAAACTAAAGTTTATAGACAAATTTTCAGGATTGAAAAGGTGAGAACTGTCTGTATAGAATTCTAAGGCTTAAGGGTTATGTAAATGTAATAGATAAAGTTGTTGTTGAAGCTGTAAAAAATATTGATATGTGTTTTGATTAATGATTAATTTTTTAAGGAAATTTATATTATGAGAAAAATTTCTAGAGAATTCTAAAGTTTGTTGTCAGGAGATATTAATGTTGTAAAATCTGTTATGAAGGGAAAAGAGATTGATCAAAAAGTATAAATAAAGAGCTTTTAGTTAAATAAATATGATCTATTAATTTAGTGTTAATTCCTTTAAGATCATTTATATCAATTAGATTTAGTAAAGCACAGTTTACATAAAAAGCACATTTAAGATCAGGAATATTAGGTAAGTTGGAGTTTAATTTATTTTCATTTGAGTTATTGTAACAGCTGGGACATGCTGTGTAAGTATGTTGCTTTTTTGAAAGAAAATTGGGGTCTTATAATAAATTTTGTTTATAGAAATAATGAAAGAGAGCAAGATGTAGTTGAGTAAGAACTTTAATTGAACGACCTATAATTATTTGTTGATAGGTTTCATCCCAAAAAGTAGTCCAATTTATTCTTTTCTGATTTTGGTCTGGAGTGGAGACAACAAAAGTAGATAGATGTAAAACATTAGATGAAAATTGTGGAAGTAATCTATTAATGTGAACTGGATTGTCAATAACTTTTTGTTGTAATCTAAGATACCAGTTTGAGAGCTTTCTAATTTGTGAAAGGGATCTAAAGGATTTGTGTTTGAGATCACTATATGGTATTAAATAAAGGCCTTTACCAATTATTAATTATTTAAAATACATAATATGGCAAAGAATTAAGGTTTTCAAATCCTGACTATTAATGAAGATAATATCAGACAAAGAAGTTTGACCCTTTTTAATATGAAACACGTCATTAGTTAGTTAGGTGAAATTGACATTGAGATGTTGTAAATTATTTAAGAAAAATTCTAAGAAACTAGAATTTTTTGATAAAATATTTGTTAGTTTCAAGAAATTATTGGATTATCATGTAAATGATGTTGAAATTACATTTGTTAAAGACGAATTTGAAAGGTAGTAATGGTAAGATTATTCTGGTTGATCAGTTTGATGAAGTGATCATATTTTGCCTGCATTTGAACATCATAGAACTCTCTATATGTATAAGTTAAATTATGTCTGAAAATACTATTTAGTAAACATTTATTTATTCTAAGTTTGTATTTGATAACAGATCTAATTAATGCATAAAGTTTGCTACACTCTGCTTTGGAAAGAAAAGTTAATTGTGATCTATATTCTAGTTTTGTAATGAGAACAGCATTATTGAGATATAAAATCATTTTGTCAGTCATGAGTTTGTATTAGATTTTAAAAGCAAAGTCATCAATAATATCTTTTAGTTGATTGATAATGAATTTTTTGTTATTGTCGATACTAATTCACACTTCTAAATATCTAATAAATTCAGATTGAAAATAAGTTAGAACGTTGATGATTTTTCTGATAGTAGATAAGTTGAGAGTGATGTTATTATTTTGATTTAGAAGTGTTAAAATTACAAAAGATTTTTCTAAATTGACCTGTATGTCATTTAATTGAGAGAAAGTATCAGCTATATCAATAATCTGTTTGAGGTTGGAAATGTCATTTGAGATCCAAGTAGTATCATCCATGTAAGTAATAGTAGCAATATTAGCAAAGTTTAATATTGGAGTGGGATTATTAAGATCAGGAAACCAAGTTTGAGACAAGTTGTATCCTAGATTCGATTTTTGAATTTTATATAATAACAGGTCATAGTAAATGATCCATAAAAGAGGGAGATAATTTCATCTTAGCTAATACTGACTAAAGCATCGTATTCTGGTGATAAGCCATGTTGTGTGTAAACTCTATTTTTTCTGTTCAAAAAAAGATTGGTGATGATATTGATGAAATTAATGGGAATTTTTAACCAGAACATGGCTTTTTGAAGCATGTAAATGCTTACTCTGTCATATGCTTTGGACATATCTTGAAATAGAATGAATAGATTTTGAGAGGAGCATGATTCTTCAAAAGTTTGTTTCTTTAAGCCACAGATCTAGATGATTCCAGAATATTATTAACTATATAAAGTGGATCTATAGTTGAATTATGCAGAAGGCCTGCAAAGTTTAATCCTTTTAGAATTTGATATTCTGTACATATTTTGGATAATCGATTCGTTAAAAATTTGATGTAAATTTTTCTTGCTGTTTCTAAAAGAGTAATTGGCCTAGTATTATTGAGATCACATTACCATGGCTTGGGTTTGGGTATCAGATAAATATAAGCAGTTTCTATCTAGCAGGAATGTCTTGCAAAATTGTATAGATATGAAAAATTTTAAATAGCAATTTGAAAGCTTTAGTATTAAAATATTTGATGAGTTTATAAGTAATGCTTGAAGGTTCAGCAGCTTTATCGTTTGTAAAAGAGTTGATCAGTTGAATCCATTCATTAAAGTCAGGAAGGTCTAAGAGTAAGGAGTAGCAATTTTCATCAATATAGTCTAAACCATCGTAGTTTTATTGTTATAGATTTCAGGAAGGATGTGATTCTTTTTTTGAGTTTATTGAATTGGCTATTTTTTAAAAATGATCACTGGTATGTAAAAGAACATTAGAGGGATTAAGCTTCAAATATAGTTGATTTTGTTCATCTTTTATGAGAATCCTATCTAGTATAATTGATGTTTTTCTTCTTTCGAGACAGGAATCGATCATTGCCAATGGATTATCAGTGAAATTGTTTACTCATTGATATATAAAGAAGCAATACATTGTTTATCTTCTATTTTGTCCAGAAGTTTGATTTTTGATCTATATAAAATGATGGCTTCTTTGAGATTAGTTAGAATGTTGGAAAAGATTTACTATTATATGTTAGTTTGATGTTATGGGTAGGAATGTTTTGCTCTATTAATTGATTAATGATATTGATATATTTATTATGATTTATTATATTGAAATGTAGATTACAATTGTAATTTTTATAACATTGGTGATAGAATTTATTGATTTTGTTAAGAGATTTATAAAAAGATTGATGATTATATAAGAAGTCGATAGATCTTTGATTAGTGGTAGTGTGTTTAAGAAGAGTGTTTTGGGCTGCTTGAATAACCATACAGCTGAAGGAATCCAAAATGGAATTAAGATCATTATGAGAAAAAGTTTGAAAATCTACATTAAGAGAATGCAATAGGGAGTCATAGAAATTAAATTGTCTAATTTAGTCAAGAATTTATTACACATTTCTTTAGAAGTTTTATCATACAGAAATTTGGTTTTGGTCAATTTTTTTTGTTTAAGCGAGACATTATATTTCTGATGAAAGATATTATTTTTGTAGAAGAAAGAAACCAATAGAGTATGATCAGATTCGTAATTATATGAGTAAGTATTTAAAGAGGTTGAAAAGATAAGATCATGTGTAAGGAAAGAGGAGGAGAAAAGATAGTCAAGGGAAAAGGAAGAGTTTGTAGAAAAAAAGGTTGATAGATAGGATTGATTGAAAACTTTTAAATTGTTTATTAAGCCAAGGTTTTCAAGTTAAGTAGAAAGTATTGGTATCTTTTTTGTCTTAATGAAGAATATTTGCATTTTATATCAATGTTAAAATCACCTATAACAATATGATGATAATTTTTTGATTTAACTTCTAAAATTAGATCAAGAATCTTTTGTTGTATTTTAAGTCTATATTGATAATTGGAAGTAGTATGTGTATTAGAAGGAAGGTAGATTTGAATGATTTGAAGTTTTTGTTTGTTTTTTATTTGAAGGTCTATGAAAATGATTCTATCATAAAAGCCTTGATAATTAAAGATATGTTTAGAAATAGAAGAGTTGACAATAAAACTTACTTCTTGACAATTTTGTGAACGATTTTCGTTTAATAAAAAATATTTAAATAGAAAATCAAGTGATTTGCAAATAGAATAAGATTGTTGCATAGTCACTGAAAACATCAAAGTTATGAAGTGAAAAAATTGTTCAATTTGATTTTTTTTTGTTTGAAATACAGTTTCTAACGTTATGAGTTGCTATTTTAAAATTGTTATTCTCTTTATTTAGTCTGTAAAAGAGAGATATATTTGTTTGTTGTGTAATATTCATTAGGAAGTATTAGAATATGTTTGTAAAAATTGCATCATAGTATCTTTCATAATTTTGAGATCATTTTTGGCATCGCTGAAGTTATTTTGTAACATTGAAATTTGTCTTTCTTGTTAGTTGATCATTGGTTACGTGATGTAGATGAAGAATGTGATGAGATGGGAAGATGATTTTGAATAGAAACGAATTCGTTTGGAGAGGAATAATATTTTTCATTAAGAGTAAAATCGTTTGATAATGCATTATTAAATGGAGTTGGATTGCTGATATGTAGTTGATTTTCAATGGTTTCGACTCAGTTGATAGTGTGAAGTTAGATTTGTTTTAATTCAACATATGTGTTTTGAGTTTTGATTAATTCATCTTCCAGTAATTGAAATTTATTTTCCAAGGAAGTCAATTGTTTCATCATTGATTTAATAGCTGAGACAACAGTTGGAGAAGAGGTTTGATTCTGTTTGCCTTAATAGTTCATTTGATTATTATTTCTATTTTGAATAGAGTCAAAATAAGAAGGTCTTTTTGATTGATTATTTGACTCATGATTACGTGAAATATTAGGTTTTGGGGTAAAGGGTTAGGTTAGTATTGAGCTGGTTTGAATTTATCATAGAGAGGTTTAAAAAGATGAGGGTAATTATCACACGATTGAACCTCGTGATTTGAAAAGCCACAGGAATTATGATGTTAGATTCCAGAAGTAATCCAAAATAAGATATAATTTTTGAATTGTTGTTGTAAGTTAAAAGTGTTATCATAATCATCAATATTATCAAGTTAATATATGCATATAGTCTGAGACGATATTGTCTGTCTCTTTGGATAAAACATGACTTTGTTTTAATCTGAGTCAAAAAGTCAGAGAGATCTAATTGAGTGGTGTTAAAGGGGAGTCCAGTGAATTTAAGTTCAAATTGCTGACGAAGGGCAGTTTGAAATTTATTAATGTCAGTAGGTTCGATTCTAATTGAAAATTCCATTAATAAGATAGACCAAGTGGTATCATAAAATTGTTAAATGGAGTCAGATGATTCATATACAATAAAAGCAATTTGCTATCTCTAGTGATCATTGAAAATCTGCAGATCCTTTCATATTTTTCGAAAAAATTTTGTACAATGTCTGATTTTACAAATAAAGGAATATCATTAACTTTAATGCATTTACCTTTTTCATCATCTTTGCGTTGTTATTTGACATTAGAGTCAATTACTAAAAAGATTGGGTTGTGTTGAGTTTTTTTGACTTTATCAGTTGCTTATGTTAGGGAGTCTAAGGTATAAAAATAAATATAGAATTTCCTTTGTCTAGTGTTGTAATACAAACCCCTATATCTATCAAAGTGGCTAAAAAGTTTGCTAATTATGTAATGTTTTTCTGCGATTGAGAAACCAGTAATATCTTTAGTATCAGTAACGCATAAAAATGTGTTGGTAAGTAATAATGTTAAAAGATTCATTGTTAATATCATCATTTTTATCAGCGATGTATTGTTCGTAAGGTTTAAGGTCTTCATCTCAAGTTGCTTTCTTTTTTTCTTTGGTATCAGATGTTTAAGTATCTATGTTATTTGATAAAGGAGAGAAGATAGAGTTTGAAAGAGTAGCATGTATAGAGTTATTTGTGCTTTGGTCAATTAAAACAAGAGGTTGTGAATTGTTTATTTTCTTAATAAAGTCTTCTTTATTTTCTTTTAGAACTTTAGAAGTGATAACTGATATATCTGAGTTAATAGCTAAAGGGGTAAGAATAATGTTTTTGATAATGTTTTCTAAATTATTTGTAGAAAAAGAAGAAATTTTTTCATTTGTTTGGAATTTCAGAATCGAAATTGTTTAGGTTTTTGTTTGAGAGGTAGAAAGTGTGTTAGACGCATTTTTATATAATATCGTGATAATCTTCTTTACCGATTTTTCACTGATCTACTGATCCAATTTGGACAAATTTTAGTTTGTTAGAATCGCGGCACTGAGAAGAATCTGAATACAGTATCAGTTTTTGAGTAGTCGGCCTACTGGAAAATTGTTTCTACACTTAAATTTCATTAAGTAAGAATTTATAATATAGATCGCTAAATTACGCAAAATTAGTCTTAATAATCGCACTTTAAATTTTTACTGAATATTAGCTAGGTTTTGAGATTTAAAATAAATATAAAACTATATTTCTAGCATTCGTAGTTGGTGAGTTATAAGCTTTTAAAGGCAAGCAACTCTACTTGCGTTTCTTTTGTAAGTCACTGTAAGTACTCTTAGCTGAAATTATCACACCTCTGCTAGAATAGTTAGCCATTAAGACATTTTGCATAATATTATTTACATTTATTTTCTCATGTAATAATACCAGCTAACTTCAATTTATATCTTCAAACTTCTGGCCTAGAATGATCACTCTAATCTTCCGATTTCTGATCATACAGCCTGACTTTGGATATACTCAGAGATGATTTGGGATAATCATTAGTATTTTTTGCATATAATTTTCTGAGACAGCCTGATAGCAAATTTTTTAGTAATTTGGCAAAACTGTATCCATAATATATGATCAGCTGAAAAAATCTACATATTTTAAAGAAAGATAAGCTTTATTGATATAATGGCTGAACTACATGATTAGGTTTCTTAATATATAAGCTTCGAATCTAATGAAAATTCATCTTCTAATTACAGAAAAGGGTAGGTAGGTATTTTGTAAAATAATATCAAAACATGTGGGAATGGGAGATATTGTAATAGATAACTATTGATTTTTACTACAGCATGATTATAATATTAAAAGCGGTAATCAGATCCATATTGGATAGTTATTAGCATGTACAGTAGTTTACGCTGAAAAGATCTTAATAAATCTACCCAAAGATTTATCAGAAAAGGTATTAGCTTACATCGAAAAAAGATTTGAAGAAGTTCCACTTGCATCAGTACTTATATGGTAGTTGATTAGGTATTGAAATAATAAATATCTGACCTATTTATATATTTTTCATGTGTAAAATAATGGTCATTTTTTAAATTTATACTCCATATATCCTATATTTTTTTCCTAACTACGAACCATATAATTGCAAGAAATAGTAAAATAAATAAGATATATGATATCAATAGTGATATTAAGAAACTTGCAATAACAGGAATAGCTGATGCTAAAGGCATTACTTGGGTTGATGACATTACTTCTATGCCATCTAATTGCTTTACAACCCCTTTATTTCAAAATAAACTTTTCAAAATGTGTTGGTCAATTATGAACAGATTGATGAGTAGGATATCTGTCTGGCTTCTCGAAACCATCTCATCCTGAGATAATAGCTTTTACAAACTCTCTAATATATTTTCTCTGGCAAAACTTTTATTGAGTTTTATAACTTTATCTTCAAAATCATGCTTATAAATGAGAGGTTTAAATCGTTACTGATCCAATCTGATAGCTTTTGTGATAAATCGTTTATAGGTGGGATGGAGGATTGCTGTCAAGGCGTTTCGCAGAGAGATTTATTATTTCATTATCTTTTTTTTGAGATTATCTCTCAGAGATGAGAATTTTCTTCCATTAAATTTGATTGTGCTGAAGACAAGAAAGGAGTCTAATGCTTGTTTGTATATGCTATCTGATAACTTTTTCCCTTTTTCTATACATTTCATTTCATATTTTTTTGAAGACAAATCACCTCTCACCTTTTCTAATTTAAGCCTGAGGAAATCCATTTCAGATAAGTTTATTTAATTTAAAGAAGAATTTTTCTCCAATATTTTCAACTTAGATTAGAGAGCTTTTATTTCTTTTGAATTTGTAGCGAGTTTGTTCTTAGTTTCTGCAAAAGAAATATCTTTGCAAGTAATCTGAAAATTTAGAGAATTCATCTCTGATTGTAGTTATGATATTTCATCTATAAGCTGATAGATATAGCCAGAGAGTTTCCTATTATTGGTCTCAGCTTGTTTTAGATTACAGTGTAATTTGGCTTTATCTCGATTATTTCTTTTACTATAGTTTGAATAGACTGCCTGCATGTCATTATATTCATTGGTAAGTTCAGAAATGGATTTGATATTATTGTACAATATCTTCTCAATTTCTATTTTACGAACCTATCCAGGCGGTAGCCTGAACTAATATCTTTAAGGGTATGCACATTTTTCGAAACTAAAAATTCATCCTTTGTTTTCTTCCTATGGCTATTTTGATTGAGACTCTCAATTGAAATTTTATCACAGGATTTGAGGGTAGTATTTTTTATCGATATAAAATAATAAATGTCATTTCCATCATTTTTTATTGTTTTTTAACATTATAAATACAATAAATATTATTTTATATTGTTTTGTAACGTTTTATATCATTTTCTATCATTTTTATTATTATAAAATTACTGGAAAACTATATAGCTAACCCATTTTTACAAACTCATTATTGACGAGATGCTACTGATTTGACTCCTGAGCAAATCAAAGAAATTAGGCATCTCAAAAATAAGGCTTCTACATATATGATAGTGAGAGATTATCATATATATAAAGAGCGTGTCTATGATATATGGAATAATTGTAAATGGTCGTAACAGAGTAAAAAATATGAATTAGCAAAAATTCTTAGTATAGACAAAAAAGCAAAACTTCATACCTTCAATTCATCTTCAATACATTAGTCAGCTTGTTCGAGTCAACCGCAAGGTAAGCAAAAAAAGAAAGCATTAGAGTTTAAGTCTATTTATATTTCTGATGATTCATCAGAAATAGTAGGTGAAGACTTAAAAGTAAAAAAAGATACAATAGATATATCATCTGAATCATCTCCTAGCTAATCACTTATTATTTCACAAGATTCTGGAGATGTTTCAGAAATGCTTAAGAAATTAAATATTGAACTGAAAAAGATTAAAACAAAGGTTTATACTATTACATCTAGATTGGCAACTGAGACTAGCCTCATGATTATACAAATGTTATAGTATCCTATAATTTTCAAATTCATTTGGATACTGGTAAATAGCATTTTTTAGAACTCCTCATAACTCATTTTTTAATATATCATTCTCACTTAAGTCCTGCGAGTCCTGTAAAATACAGTCTGAGATCGAGAAATCATCACATTTGAGAGTAGTAGTTGCGCAGTTTACCTTGAGCTTATTCTTAACCTTATGTATATTATTTGTGATAAAAAATTTCTTACCATTACACTCTAGTCTCAATCTTATTTTGATGCAAATAAATCATAATTATATTTATCGAGAAGTGTGTTAGGTAAGATCAGCATCAGCTTAGGATATTTAACTATAGCAAAATCAGCATATATAGCATCTGAAAGTAAAATTTACTGGAATATTTCTAACAATTCCAAGTGAATCTGTGAGAGTAATAGCAATACATCTGAGATCATATTTTTCTTTTATATTAATTTCTAGCTTTGATCATTTAACTATATCTTCAGACATAATTGTGAAATTGATACCAGAATCAACTATATCCACCAGAATCACTAGACACCTAATTTTACACTTAACAGTGATAACATCTGTGGCGGTTTCTTTTTTTGAATAAAATCTATTTCTATGGAATTATCGATTTACTCATCATCTTCAGAATCACCTGATATTCTAGAATCACTATTTTATAGGTAAAAGAGGATTGTAATAGTGCTAAACTTTTCATTAAGTACCTTCTCAATAATTTTTTCAATAATTTTTTTAAGTAGAATTGTTCATTTTGTATCAGGATCTTTGAACTATGCTTTTCCTTCTTAGAGATAGGAATCAATGCTGAAGGAGGAGTTTCTATATCTTTTACCTTATGAGACTTGCGAGTCTTTGATTTTTTCTTCTGTAAGGAGGTAATAGGACTATACAGTCCCTTTGGGACCTGCTTTTTCTTCACTTTTTTTTTGCCTGAGATATATTAACATTAATTTCAGCTTCAGTCTCAGACTCTAATTTAGAAGAAGAACTCTTAAAGCTAGAAGAGCTATCCTCAGACTCTGATAAAGAAGCATCATTATTAAAAGAATCTGAATCTAATCATTCGTTTACTCTAGCTATATGAATTCAGCCACTTTTAAATTTTTTCTTCTTAGACTTATTTTTTGATTTCTTTTGCTTAATTTTAGAAGACTTGCAAGTAGATATACGACTACTTTTACGCTGAAAAGATTTTTTGACCATATAAATTTGAGGATCAAAGAAAGGTTCTTTCTTGAAAAGCTTAGCTTTAACATGAAAGGCATTGTTAGTTCCTAACCTTCTTTCTAATTTCTCATTGATATAAATATTGAGAGTTGAACTATTATATGTTTCAAGCAAACTTAGTGGTACACCTAAATGTTCTGCAAGCACATATAAATACTCTAACTTCTTTCTGTCTAGAGGCTTCTGAATACTTTGAGAATGTATCTGGTTTGTTTGAGCTATTTGCGCTTATAGAGATGTAATTTGAGAATTTAACTTCTCAATCTCAGCCGATAGATATAATTGAAAGAAGTGTGTATGTTGCTGGATTGCAAAAAGAATTGCTTCAGAAAGTAATTCAGTTTTAAATCTCTCAATCACTTCTAAAGATGATAAGATTTCATCAATAGGTCTATTAAGCCATATACGACAAACCTCCATTTGATTATCTGAAGAAAGTTCTTCAAGAAATTTATGGTGAAATTCATCATCTCCCATATTAGAATTTCTTGCAATCTTCTTGAGTTTGATGTAATAAGTACTCACAGAATCGCTTCCTTGCACTGTTATACCAAATAATGCTTGTTAATACTATTACCTAATTGTGTGATAATTTCTTTTAAAGTAATCAATTAATTGCCCGAGAGTGATATCGGCTAATACAACTGTTCTATTTGCTAAATTTGCATTTGATGCACACACAACTTTAGATGTTAACTTACCTCTTACTGGCATCTAATCTTCATTAAAAACTGTATGTTCAGAAATTACTAAAGCACTAGCACTAGCATCAGCTCTCACAAGTTGTGCATTAAGTCCAGCTGATGCTGTAAACGATAAATGTCTTTTGATTTGTATTTGTTCATAACCTTATAATTATACCAAAGTATGATTTACAGTAGTAAGAATATTGGATAATTTCCAATTTTTACCTGCTATCTCTCTTTCAAGCAATTCACTTACTTTACCTTTTAAGCATGACTTAAAATAGTCTAGTACATTGATCTTATCTGCATTATTTGCTAAATTGTCTCCAGAAGCAGTTAAATACCTTCTGAATTTATTGATAAAATAGTCAATATCTTTATTGTAATTTCCACTAAAACTTGGCGATATATATTCTACTATACATATACATTGTATATTAGGTGAGTTATTCTATAATGCCAAAATTTGTTGTTGCAAATTTAAAATATTTTGGTCATGAGCCTGAACTTGATTCTGCAAATTCTTATATTGTCTCTTCCAATTTTATGCTTGGTAAATGCAACCTGCATGCCTTTTTCTCTAGCGTTCTGTATTATTTTATAGCGTACTATTAATTTATATTCATTTCTCCTATGCTTAGCAATTTGAGTATCTTTATGCTAAATTAATAGTCAGTAGACAAATTTTTATGTAACAATTTACTAATACGCTTTGAGCCAATTGTCAATACTCTCTATGTGCTTTCATTTTATTATTTAAAGCATCTGTATGCATTTGTATAATTCTTTCGACCTGGGTTCAGGATTCATCTAACAAATATTATAACTATAAATTCTGATTTTCACTATCATTTAACTAATTCCTAAGATTATCTACTCACTGAATTGAAACATGTAATAAGTTTTGATATTGATCACGCTCAGTTGTAATATTTTGCAAAGTAACCAGAATAGTATTTAAGGAACCTCTAATACTATCTATAATATTGCAGAATTTTGCGTAAGCATATCAACACCTCTAATATAATTTTCTATCTGCTCTAGTCCTTTATTAATATTTGTGATAAGATTAGTTGTTGTCATATCTAAATTATCTATTGGAATTTTTATCTATGAGAATCCAGATTCTTGCCTTAAGACACTCTACCTTATGTTCAAGTTCTATGATTCAGCCATTTTGAATAGACCCAACCTTATCTTTGAATTTTTTATCTTGTTATAAGATGCTAAGCTGTTTTCGCAAATCAGATATTTCTGATTTAAGTTTCTCTATCTCTTTTTTGTAGACTATGAAGTATTATCCTATAATAAGATAATTCAATAACATTGCTAAAGCTCCTTCATGAGAGAGCAAACTTTTTTCATTGCTCTTATTAATAAAAATCTTATCTTAAAACTTAGTATAAAGCTCCTGATTCATATCTAAAAACTGTGAATATGTCAGATCAAACATGATATTTCATCTAATTTATAGTACCATCATAATAATCTTACCTTGAGAATAAGCCAACCGCAAATTATGATAGATTCTGATATGGCACAGAGAATTGAAAAAATCTCATATTATGTAAATTATATTATCATATTATTCCAATCCTAAATCTTTGCTGAAAGCGCTTAAGGCAAGTGATACGTGTAAAAAAAAGGGCATCAATTTCGTCTAAATAAATGTAAAAATTTTTTAGAAAAAAGGAGTTATACCAAATCAATAAAACCTCTTCAAAATACATTTCTAGAGCTAGCTATAGGTAAATAATACGCTCCAACTGTGTACATTAAGCTGATATATTATTTCTTACCTATAATCATTATAGAGGTAGACCTATAAAGCTGTACTTAATATAATAGACTGTGCCTTCTGATATAAAGCTTTTGTTTTACTCACATCAAAGAACAGTTCAAAAGTTGCTAGAGCATTTAGAAAAATTTACAATGATTCTAGTAATCATCTTACCTATCCTAAATTACTTCAAACAGATAATGGGTAAGAATAGATAAAAAAACTACCTAATTAATGCAAGAGCATAATGTCGTAATTCAAGTGTTCAGCTCATATAGTCACAAAAGAGTTGCATTTGTAAAGCGTTTCAATCAGACACTCTCAAAATTCTATATAAGATCCAGTACATTATTGAGTTTATATCTTCTGATTCAAGATTAATAAGAGCATGGGTTAGGTATTTGCCAGAAGCTATTGATTATCTGAATAACTATCTAACGTATCTTATTCGAGAACTGGGATCAAAAAAGTGGGAACTTAAACCTGTGAAAGCAATTGCTTTAGAGCGAGTCAAATCTAAACCACCTACAAAATATAAGTGTCCAGTTGGAAAAGATAAAATTATGTTAAAAAAAGGTAATACAGTCCGCTATCTACTTGCCAATGCAGAATGGGAAGGGAATATGAAAAATCAGAAGAGGGTAACTGATCCTATTTTCTCACCTTCTATTCATAAAATTTGAAAAGTTGTTGTCATAAAGAATAATCTGGGCCAACATTGAGCGTACTTTTCTAATTAAATAAAAAAAACAATTAAAATATATCTTAACATAAAAATTCAATAATAAATTAATGTATATACACTAAAGATGGTGCAGCAATTGATTTTAAATTTACAAAATGTTGCAACATAAGCTAAAATTAGTTGCAACATATGTTGCAATATTATAAGTTGCAACATATATAAGTTAAAACTAATTGCAACGTAAGTTGCAACATTAAAAGTTGTAATATATTAATTACAGTTCCCATCTTTAATATATACAATTTTAATTCTACACCTAATGCCTAATTTTGGAAATATACTATCTGATATATAATTAACAAAATCTGATAAATAAAATTCAAATTTATTTATATGCAAATAGTTAACAATTTCATAACATATGTCTTCATCATCAAGAAGACTTTTAACTTTAATATGTTTTTTACGTATTGAATAAAGATGGGAACTGTAATAAATATGTTGCAACTTTTAATGTTGCAACTTACGTTGCAATTAGTTTTAATCTATATATATTGCAACTAATTTTAGCTTATGTTGCAACATTTTGTAAATTTGAAATCAATTGCTATACCATCTTTAGTATTGAAATAGGAATTTCTTGATTTTGTGCCAACATATGAGTTTACTTTTAAAGTTGATGAGCAAAATATTTACTTTTACCCAATTGTTATATAACAAAAGGCTAGCTTTCATTTTTTTAATATTTAATTAACAGCATTGACAATATTGAAGTACAGCTTCTAATCACCATTTTTGTTCAGATAATAGAATCCTATTTTGAAGATTTTTCTATAAAAGGAATTAACTTTTTTAATTCAATTTTATTATCAAAATTACTTTCTATTTCTGATTCCGTAAATGATGAATTGATATCATCATGATCTTCTGGTTTGTCTGTTCGTATATCAGGTTCATTTTGTACAGGAAAAAAAAAGTGTAATAGTATTGCCATTTTGTATGACCATTTTCTTTGCAACTGCTTTGAGCCTTTTTTGGGTTTGAACACTATTACCTATATATCGAAGTGGTCATTTAGGTTTGATATTTTTTGTACTGAAAACAGCTTTTTAATACATTTTCAGGTTTATTATCAAGTTCAGAATCTGCTCATATAACCTTATCATCAGAAGATATTTCAGAATCCTTTTCAGATGAAGAATCCTCTTCAAATGGAAAATCTTTAATAATAATCAGCCTATCCCTTAAAGATATTTGTACTAAATGTTTCTTTTGCTTTGACCGATGTCCCATTAGATGAAGTTTGATTTTCATTTTTTTTTCTCCCCCCTTTTATAAAAAAAAAAGATGTGCAAATTATACACCAATAAAATTTAAAAATTTCATGTAAAAATTAGGAGCTGGGTCATTTTCTCATTAATTTTCATTAAAAAATTGAAAAAAAAAGAAGAGGTGCCAAAGTTCTTATAGTTAATGCCGCACAAAAAGAAGCTGTTAAAAAAAAGATTAAACTTTATTTAAATCAAAGTTAATCTCGATATAGTTTAGTTCGACTTTTCAGAGCCACACGTGATTGAGCAATATAAGATTAGCCAATCATTTTCATTTATTTCGGGTGCCAAATTCACAAAACATATTAGAAATAGGTCGACTTTAAATTCTTATTTCTCTCAAATTAGTAATTGAATTTTAAAAATCTCTTCATTAATTTAAATTACAGATTACAAATAATATAAAAATGAAAAGGTTTTATTTAAAATATTAATATTTATTTTTTAATAACAGATCGAACACTACCTATAAAATTTACCGTGACTAGACGATACGAGCCAATAGGAGAGTTCCAGAGTTTCTATAAATCACGAGATGATCGGCAAATTAGATTTCGGATTTTTTCTTTAGCCGGATATAGCCTAACGAGATTTCGGGAAATATATTAATAAATGCATAAACCCACACATCATCATCATCATCCACATCCACGTCTATTTCTTCAGTTGATGGACAGATAGGACATAGTTTGCGTGGATTATCAATGCAGGCATAGTGCACAATATGTTTACAGGTTAAGTATACGAGAGGTTTCGGAGGCTCTTGAGGTTGAAGGGGGAAACGAATAGAGCTTACGGGTGGAAGCCATGAAGAAAGGTCTTCGGAACATTTGGCGCAC
The DNA here is from genome assembly GCA_946474995.1 of Funneliformis geosporum. NCBI lineage: Eukaryota > Fungi > Glomeromycota > Glomeromycetes > Glomerales > Glomeraceae > Funneliformis > Funneliformis geosporum. Next base: position 24,230 of record CAMKVN010000729.1, read on the forward strand.
CTTAAATAACTTTTGACTGGTTGGGATCCTGTATTCTCAACCCCCTCCATCCGTAAGATTGGCGAAGATAGGATAGCTAAGCTTTCATTCATCCTGTTGGTTAAGTTCACTTGATTGGGATGGTGACTCCTGATTAGTAGGAAATGGTTCTATGATATCAACATTTTTTCCACAATCAGGAAATGGGCATGTATTCGGCATGGTCAGCAGAAGCTTTTTCTCAATGCATATCCTGTGAAAGGTGTGGCCACAACTGAGGATAGTAATCGCTTTCGGAGGGAGTGTTATAATTACATTATTACATTCTGAACATCGGTCTAGCTCTGGAATTTCTTTATCTCCAAGGAT
>CAMKVN010000730.1:0-24575 GCA_946474995.1 Funneliformis geosporum
AGTAGAATTTATGGATTTATAATTTTAGCTGATAATACAATTGCGAGTATTTCGTGATTGAATGATCCGAAATCAATGAATGTTAGCTCATTGGATCCGCTTAGTTTCGAGGAATCGAATGGTAGTTGTTTCATACGAATTAGAGCAATATTGATAGAGATCGTACATCTTTTGTTTTTTGTTTTTTCTAAATATGAAAAATCATGTGATATGATATCATTTCGACTATTTTGCGACTTTAGCCTCCAATGGTCGAAATGATTTCGACATTTTGACTGAAACTCTCTCTCTTCCTCATTGGATTTTATCCAAGAATTTTTACTTTAAAAAAGTGCCTGTTCAAAGGCAACTGCAGTTTAGCCTGCGAACAAAATAAAAAACCCCTCTTTTCAAAAATTTTTCTCTTTTTATTTCCCCAATCCCTATCCACATAAAATTGCCGTTGAAGTCTAAATTGTGTTGTTTTTTGTTAAAATATTTTTTCTTCACCTCTCTTCGGTATATTTTTTCTCGTTTTTTTTATTTTCAAAAATAATTGTCTACAAAAGTGGGCATCAAGGGGTATCCCAACTGACGATCATGATCAACATACTTTGGATATACAAATCTGCATGATGACATCCCTATTCCTTCATAAATGGCAACACACTTTTTTTGCAGATCTCTGACATCGAAGACTGCAGAATCCCACGCAGTATTTTCTGGACTTGACTGACTGTGTAATTTGAGCCTCATCCTGTGCCGGGGGTCAGTTGTAATCTGAATTGACAGATATCTTAGCATTGGAAGTGATAGTCTGAAGAGTCTCTATTGGAACTTAGTGATATAGGCGCACCTGTGCTAGGTGGTCGCTGTAATCCGGAATTGACTGGACAACTTAGCTAGAAACTTAGTAGAATCTTCTTATGTTGCTTCTTTTTGTAAATTCTTTAGCGTAGATGGTCAGATTTCATAGTTACTTCTTCAGAAAATATGTCACCATTAGTTAAAGGGTTACATTTTTGTTTTTGTTTTTCAGGAATTTACTTTAGAAAGGAAATAATGAAGTAGTATTGACCATGGTTTATTTCCATCCTCTGTTGAAGATAGTAGTCATTATGTATGCGTGTAGTAAGTCTATTGGAGGGGGGTGGTGATGCTCGTTTGACTCAAACAGATTTGCAATATAGTTACGGGATAGTTAGTCATTTGTTTGTTAGTTTTTGATTTTACTATTATTGTATTTTTGTATAAATTAATGAAATGTACTAATAGTACTGCATTGTTAAAACATAAAAAAAAAATGATTTTGACAAGGGTCTTGCCACCCTATTTCAGTTGGTAACAACTGAGATCTATTGAAAGTTACACTGCAATAGACCCTAGTTCAGCCTCTGGCTAAGGCAGATCGTAATAATTTAATTTATGGGATTTACCAGTTCGATTCTAGGAATAAATTTCATATAGTGCGTACAAACCATGTATGTTGAAGATCACGAATTTGTAGAATATGGTGACCTAAGATGTCTATAAGGTGTAATAGTAGCTACCACCAATATCATGTAAGTTCACTTCGTTTAGATCTATACCATCCTAGCAACAGGTAGTGGTAATAGATATTCTCACCTATCGTGAATCAATTGAGTTTGGAACTGATAGTAGGTGCTGGTTTGTAATGAACAAGTGCTGCATCATCTGCAAAGGGTACCCGTGAAGTAGGTCAATGGTAAGCACTTTATAACTTGAATTGAACAATAGTCGTAGGTTATAGGTGGTTGATATTACACTGTCTTCAATCATCGTGATGTCTATATCACAACTAGGATTTGGAGGCCTGGGTTTGATTCTTGGGGTGATTTTGACGTATGGTGAGGCAACTATGTGTAGGCTATCATCTTAGGTTGTTCTTGACCCTCTTTCCAGTAGTTATGATGAATGTGAATGATGGCTGGGTACCATATCTTTCTACCCTGAGGGTTCATTGGTTTGGCAGTCTACTCAGATATTGACACTCATTCACCTAGGTTTAACGTCAACCCACACTGGTTTGAAATATAGCAAAGGGGAATTAATAGTAGAATTAAACGTGTTGTAAGTCGTATTATTCTGTTGAAAGGTATGCATTCAAATATATTACTACTTGTGCGTGCCTAATAAAAGTATCAAAAAATAAAAAAATAAAAAAATGATTTCGACCATTTCGACCATTTCGGATATCCAAAATGATCTATTTTGACTTCATATATAATCCTACCCATATTTACAGAATTTTTGTCTATTTATATCTCTTCTAAACACACAGAATTATTTTTCGAAAGAGAATTTCTCTGAAATTAAAAAATTTCGAACCTATAGTATAATTAGCAACTGAGGTAAAAAATAACACAATAATGATTTAAACTTACCATCACGTTTCATTTTTACATAATTTCATTCTGCCTCATACATAAGAAATTTATTGCTTAATTTTTTCTGCGTTATCATCAGTATGATACTATGCAAAATTTTAAGAATTTAGCATGTGAAGATACTTATACAAGATAAATTTTTGATGTACTATGTTAGACTTTTGCTATGCTATTGCATGTCAGTAATTTTCTTAATGAAAATCAAAATGTTAATTTTGAAATAAAAGTAATATGTTTGTTTTATTTTGGAACATCTATAGAGATGGGAAAATCAATTAGCATTATGATAACATGTTTCAAGAAGCTAACCCAAACTAAAACCAATATCTGTTTATAAATTTAATCATAATAGGTGAGTATATGACATATAAATTCAGAAACAGTTTTTTATAAATTGCGTGATGAAAAATATATATTGCGGTTATACAAAATCATATGATTGAAATATAGAGTTTTGAGATAATTTATCAGTTTATTAAGAAAACTTAGTAATAATTACCATTGCAGCTTTAGTTTTACTAAGAAAACTTAGTAATAACAGCCATTGCAGCTTAGTTTTATTAAGAATACTTAGTAATAACTGTCATCGCGACTTCAGTTTTATTAAGAAAACCTAATAATAATCGCTATCTCAGCTTCATAATAATTTTATTAGTAAAAAAACGTTTCTAAAGCTGCAAATGCGCTTTTTACTATAGTTTTTTTTAGTAAAAAGCACTCCTGAAGTTTTGGAAATAGCTTTATTATTGATTCAAATCAAATCAAATATTTGAATACTTGATTTGAATTTGATCGAATCAAATCAAACATTAATTTGAATTTGATCAAATAAATTATTCTTTGATTTGAATTTGAATGAATCAAATCAAATATAAATTTGAATTTGTATTTGATTTGATTTTCAAATCAAATATTCAAATATCAAATCGAATTGCAGAATCCTAGTTGTAGAATTTGTTATGAAGAAAAAGGATTTATTTAAAAGTGTAAATAAAAAACTTCTAGTTATATAAATACAATTATTTTAATCTGATATTATTTCTATTGAAGCTATTAATATTAATAATATTGAGTAAGTTACTATTTATATATTTAAGATCTATAGTATTTGGTAATTTTGAATCTGATTTATCTTCATTTGAGTTATGATGATAGTCAGGATATATTATATAAGTATGATGCTTTTTAAAGGAAAAGAGAGGTCATACAACAGATTATTCTTATAAAAGTGATGAAATAATACTAAATGTAATTGAAAGAAAATCTTTGTTGATTATCTAATAATTATTTGTTGATAGATGCTGTCTCAAAAGAAGATCCAATTTGTTTTTTAACATTGATTTGGAATGAAATAAACAAATTCTGATACAAGTGATACATTTGATGTAACCTGTGAAAGTAATCTGTTTGTGTAAATTGGATTTTCAATAACTTTATATTTTAATCTAAGATACTAATTTAAAATTTTACAGACTTTTGAAAGAAATCCAAAAGATTTGTATTTAATATCACTGTAAGGTATGAGATAAAAGTCTTTATCTACTATAAATTTTTTAAAATAGTATGGAATTAGTGATTTAAGATCATAGTTATTAATAAGAATGATATTTGTTAATAGGTTTTTATCTCCTTTAATAAGAAAATCATTATTTGTTGATTATGTAAAATTAATGTTCAGATGTTGTAAATTGGTCAATAAAGATTCTAAAAAACTAGATTTTCTGGATGAGATAGTTAATGAGATCTATATGATTAGAGAATTATCATATAAATAGTATTGAAATTAGACCTGTTTAAGATGAATTCTAAACATAATAGTGATCAAATTACTTTAGTTGATTAATTTAATAAAGTGATCATATTTTGCTTGTATTATTCAAATCAGATCTGTAGATTAACAAATAATCGATCTATAAGAATGTTTTATATTATATAAAAAATATGTATAAACTCTCTTCCTATTTTACAAAACCAAAATTTTCATAGAAAATATAAAAAATTAAAAGTTCATTTTTAACAAAAAATTAATTAATAAACCCAGTATAAAAAAGGTTTCTTTTGTTTTACCTACTTTCTTACTTGCGCGAGAGAGTTATGACACATAAAAGCACTGCAAAACAAAAAAATAGTAATTCCAAGTTCGTTTTATACGTCACTCCAAAAGCCCTAAAGGAAGCTGCTAGTTATACACCAGCTCCTTCGTCTTCTTCAACCTCAACTTCTGCTTCTACCAACCTAGATTTAGAAATTGTCCAAGAAGTTTTTGGTTCACTATCAGATAAAATAATGGAGTTTGAATTTTTTGACATATCTAAAATTACCACTTCCAACAAAATTTCACCAGTTATTCTGCCTTCGAATAACAATAATAATAATAACAAAAAAGTTGACAATATTTCTGAAAATTCTTCTTTTTCTAAAGATAGGTCAAAACTTTTGGATCCTGACGAATATCTCGAAAATAATGATATAGAAGAAGACTTAAAAGACTTTACAGCTATTATAAAAGCTACTCCCTTCACAGTTGCTAATAATATCAAGTTTATACCCAATGAAAAGAACAACAGCAAATTATTCTTGCTATCAATAACGTTTTTGCTTAAAATGACGATTTTAGAGGAGTTTTAGTTCATCACGTCAATTTGACACGTTCAGTAATTGTTTACTTTGTGACGTTAGATGCGGCTGCAGCAGCTTTACATATGACCATTCCTGATCTTAAGATAGACACTTTCTGTGATTTCTCTAAATACAAAACTAATATGCAATTTAACGAAAGGACTATTCATATCATTGATATTCCTTTACAAATGAAACCTGCCAATATCAAACAAGTTTTGCTAAATATGAAACTGTTACCGATTTTAAAATGACAGTAAGAGTATGACAATATGCTTATATTACCTATGAAAGTCCTAAATGTATTGAGCTATTTTATCAAGTATGGAGTCATTTTGTCTAGAATGATTCTGTCTATATCAATCCTTGCATTTTGTCTCCAGAAGAAATTAAATATAGGAATACACATCATATCAAATTAACAAATCTTCCTTTTGGTATCTCTGCCAGAGACCTTTATGATATAATTCTTGCTACTAAAGCTAGAGCTAGTTATATTCCTAGATCCAACAACTATAAGCCTATATAAGCCTCATTCTTTTGTTATTTTACACTTTGAAAATGAGAAAACTCTCAACTATGCAACTCAACAAAACTTTGCTTTTGATAATAATCAACTGATGTGATGTTCTCCTGATACTAGAAGCTGTCACAAATGTGGCGATCCAGCTCATCTTGTTATGAAATGCCCCTTTTACAAAAATCAGTTACACCAAATGATAATGAAGAACCTATCAAACTGAAGACATCCACTTAAAATAATTCCATGCAAAGACTCTACAACAAATTTAAACCTGCTGGCTTTAGAAAATTTGTGGATTCCAATAGATCCAATCGTTCTTTAAAATCTTATTCTGAGGCCATCAAAAATAAGAAGATTCCTCCACCTTCACCACCAAAAGATACTATTAAACCGACTGTGAATGATTCTATTTATAATCCAAATAATGATATCAATAACAAACTTGACCAAATTCTTTCCATTCTCTCTAACATGAAAAAAGATATGAATGATCTCGATGCTAGAATTGCCAAGTTAGAATCCTTTCAAGCCTTTTCTCATATCAAGATTTCTGAAATCCCATCAACTATTGTCACCAAAGAAAAAGATCCTGTTATTATTATACTAACCTCTTCTTTAATTTTAAAATCATAATATACACCCAACAAAAGATCTCGTATTGCTGGATTATCAAGTGATGAGTCTTTAACCTCACAAAGTGTGACTTCTAAACCTGACCTAATTAATATGGTTAATAAACAAGCTGCCATTATAATTGAACAAAAAAGACAGATAGATCTAATGTTCAAACAGATCGAATAATTTGCGTTTAATGCAAAGCCATCTCATTTTTAGATATATCCTTTTATACATCTATTAATGATTAATACAATGAATAATATTCTGTTACCTACAATGTCCCCCACAAAATCAATTAATATTAATAATCAACTTCTTCCTACCAATAATAATGCTTTACTTTTATCACGTGACCAACTCATTCTCATTATAGACAACGATTTAGAAAATTCACATGTTGATGATAGAAATTTAATTTACATAGAAATACTCTTACTTTTGCTACACATAATGTTCATTCACTTCGTAACGATGTAAAAAATAGCAATATACTCAAAACTTTTTATCAAAAAAATGTTAACTTTGTTGCTTTATCTGAAACTTGGCATCAATCTTCACAATCTTTTAGATGTTCTTCTGATTCCTTTTTTGATACTTTGTGGAATTCTGTCTCTAATAAGTTCTCAGGTATTGGTTTACTTATCAGCAAATCCTGGTCAAAGCATATTACTAAAAAAATTTTGGATAATAATCGTTACATTTATGTTGATCTCTATTTAAAAGGAAATATAAAATAAGAGTTTTCTTAATTTATATTCATGCCACTGAATCTAAAGAAAGTAAAGTCCTCTAAATAATATTACTATGACTTATCGACAATAGCCTTCAGTCTGGTTTCACATTATCATCATGGGCGATTTTAATGCAGATCTAATCAAATTACAATACCTTATTAATTCTGGTAAAACCATTCCTTGGAAGTATGATCTTGTACATGACCTTATACTTAGAAATTTCTTGGACTTATATGACATTTGTCATGATATACCCTTATACACATTCAAAAGATCAAATACTTCCAGTCATATTGATGCAATCTTTGCTTCCCAGAATCTTGTTTCTGATTTCCTTTATTGTAACATAATTCATTCTTACTTATACAAATCAGATCACGAGATTGTTATTGCTTATTTTTCTAATATTCAACATGAATCTCAATCTCATTCAAGAATTAATGATACAAAAAGAAAAGTTCATCTTCTCAAATCCATGGACTCTTCAAAATGGATAAGTTTTGCTGATTATTCTAACACATATTATAACAATCACAATTTTGATCGCTTAAAAGATCTCCTGTCCAATCATGCAAATATGAATAGTCTCTGGATGGAATTAAAAAAAGCTGTTTTGGATATTAGTAAGTCTAAAATTCCTCACAAATGGATCTCAACACAAGACTGTGCATCAAAACCAAAAGATCTTTCTCAATACTACCTATCACTTACTAAGATCAAAAAAATCCTTTTAAAATTTCGTTCAAAAAGGCTAAGAGAATGACTTTGGCCTATTGGTGAAGAATAGAAACATGATCAAAATATTGTTGCAAATATTGTCAAAGACATTTCATATCCTTTGGATCCTCTGCCTCAATTTTTAAATTTATCAAATATTAGAGATGTCAAAAAAACTCTCAACTGCATCCATAAAGTCTTATATAAGCTCATCAAATTAGATGCCAAGAAAAACACTGATGCACAAATAAAATCACTTATTGGAAAAAGATGCAATCAACTAGAATCTCAACCTGGCAGAATGATAGATTCTATTCTACAAAGGAAAAAGAGAAAAATTACTTTGGATTGAATCTTTATCAATCATAATGATGGTTCTAAGCATTTTACCTTAGATCCTGACCAAATCAAAAAAGTTGCAATCAACCATTTTCAAAATAATGCGTTATCATTGACACTTTCAAGATTTCTGGATATAAGATGGATCTCATAATATCAACCAAAGGAATATATATCTGAAAACATATACGATAATCTCATGCAACCTCCAACATATAATGAATAGTGCTCAGTTCTCTCACACCTAGCAAAGGATAAAGCTGCTAGACCCTCAGGTATCCATAATGAAATGTTTCAATACTTAGAAGATAAGTTCAAACATCTAGTATGGCAATTAATTTGCATGTATTTCGATATCGGTGACACTCCTAGTGAATGGAAAATTGCACATAGTTATCCTATTCCCAAACCAATGGAATGGGAATGTGACATTACCAAGACCTGTCTAATCATCTTATTAAAAACATTAAGAAAAGCATTTGTCAAAGTCATTACAAATCGACTCTCAAAGATTCTCGCTAAACATCATGTCTTGAAAGATAACAACTTTGCTGGTTTACCTGGTTGTTCTACAGAAAAACCAATTAAAATTCTTAATATGTTATTAGAAGATACTAATGAAAACAAAAAAGAGCTTTGGATTTTATTGCAAGACCTTTCCAAGGTATACATACAATCGTATAAACCTAAAATTTCTCTGTCTTACCTTACAATGTATTAAAATTCCTGCTAAATGTGTGGATCTAATCATTAACCTCTTCATCAATAGGAAAAATGCAATTTTTACAGTTAATGGTCTTACTGATTTTTATGATATCAAAATTGGTATTGATCAAGGAGAAGTTATTTCTCCCTTACTATGGTGTATGGATTGCTAATTCTCAACAAAATCTAGAAGATATCCTTACGATAGCTAATGATTTTTATGATTTAACTAGAGCTGACTTGAACAAATCTAAATCAAAGCTTATCACAACAAAGTCCTTTGCATTTCTAACTATCAACATTAACTTTGGTTCCTTTACTGTTAATATTACTCCTGAGTTAAATTCTGTGAGATTTCTAGGAATTTGGATCAATCATTCGAATTCTCAAACTTTTGTTAAAACTCAAGCCCAAAAAGACATCAATAATTTTGCAGCTGTCATGAAGCCCAAGTCTCTCACAGATAAACAAATTACATATATCATTAATCCAGTCCTTTGTCCACTTCTAGAATATAGATTGCAATGTACATTTCTTTTTAAACGTGAATGTAATGTTTACTTTAGCTCTATTAGAACTCTTTTTAAAAGAAAATCTGATTTTGCTATCACAATTTCAACTGCCATTTTAAATAGCAACAAATATTATAACCTTCACGATCTTTGGTCTCTTCAAATCAAATCCTTCACAACTGCTCTCCGTAACCAATTCAATTCGACAGATCTTTATTTTAATGTATCTTCAATTTACCTCTTCCAACTACAATCACTTAACCTCCTTCCTTCATCTCCGCTTCATTTATGGAAGCATCCTTATAACCGTTCTTCTCACAAAAATCTAATTGGCGTTTAACTTAGCATTATTAATACAGTTGCCTCTGGTTTTAAACCTAGGATCAAAGATTTTTTGAGTAATCATATAATAGGAGGATTATATTCATTTTACCAATTATTTTCTTACGCTATCTTCAAACAAAATTTTAATATTATTAAAAGATTACAACTATATTATTTAGATCAATTTATCTCATTAGATGGTTGCTATCTTCTCAACTGAAAAGATTTTAGATTTTGCCTTTCTATTTCATTATCAAAATCTGCTAGAATAGATTCTTCTTTTTTCGATAGACTTATTTTTAATCTAGTCATTCTTAATCCTTTAGATAGAACTCTTAAATTAGAATATAGATTAGATGACAAGTCTTCCTATATTTCACTTTACGATTTAGATATCAACCCTTTCGACACTAAAAGAGAATATGTTACCTTTTGGAATCCACTCACTAATACCAACATTTATAGGCAAGTTACTAGATAATACTCACATATTGAGACAGCTGATATACGCCACTTCAATTTAATCACTAATGATATGGAACTGGAAAGTCTTGTTAAGTATCCTGATTGCTCCTTAAATGGTAAAAAAAAATGCGTGTCTAAAGTTCCATTTCAAAATATTGTTAAAATAGATATTATAGGTAAAAAACAACATCAGAAAGTTACTTTGAAAAACTCTCCTTGTTTATCTTCATTTGAACTCACTTTCTTTGCAAAACATAAAGCTTCCTTGACTACTACTTTACCTCAACAAGATAGATTCACCTCATCACTAATATCTCAACTTATCAACAAACCACAATATATTAATCATCTTTCAAAAATAGCTCTTTCACTCTCTTCTGCTCTTTCTATATCATTTTATACAGATAGCTCTTTAATACATCCTACTTCTGATAATTCTGATAATTGTAGAATGGGAATAGGTTGGATATGTTTGAATCAACAGCAATCCTTCCGTGCCTCTGTAACAAATTGGGTTTCATCAACTAGAGCTGAAATCTTTGCACTTCTCACTGCATTGATTATTTTCTCCAAACATTTTAAAGTCACTTTATACACTGATAGTATGGCTACTATCCATAGCTTTAGCTCTTACATCTCCAATAACAATCTTTCTGTTCAAATATTTGAGAAAGTGTCTATTAAATATATTGTGAATCAATCAAACCTCAATGTTACACTTATTAAGGTCAAAAGACACAGTGGTGATATTTATAATAATATAGCTAATGATCTAGCTAAATCAGGAACACAATCACCAGAAATCTCTATCAACTATCTTAAAGTCTCCACTATCATGTGTTTATTTCAATGTAATGATATTATAATTAAATCATCAGTGAGACGCTTTACTAAAGATATTTTTGCCGTTACTGCAGTCTTGAATATTATTGACTTGCATAGAAATAATGACCTCAAATCATTAACAAGACAAGCAAATGTTTATTGGATGACAATTTGGTCTATCTTTACGTTAGATTAGGCTACATACTCAACTTCCTTTCAGCAACAAAAACTTTATTCCTTCATAATGAAGATATTTTTGAAAAAATTGCCTACACTATCTAGATTAGAAAAACTTAGACCAGATTTGTATAAAAACTGAAACTGCGTTAGAAGTAATTTAACTACTGAGATAACCGATCATTTATGATCATGTGATGCTTATTCATCAAAAATAAACATTATTATCTCTGACATTAAGTCTCAGATTATTAATTTGACTTCAAAATGCTATTCTCCTTCTCTCTTTACTTCAATCTCATCATCCTTGGATCTACTCTTAAATAAACACTTTGCATACCCAACAGACAGGATAAGCTCTTTTTTATCTATTATTCAAGGAAAATTCTTCATTATTTGATGATCTCACGAATCTAATTCGTTCATCTAAAAAAACAAATAAGATTTTCACAAAAGCAATTGTTGCTCTTTATAAGTGACTATTCAATGAAATTTGGTCATATCGCTGTACTCTTATAAATGCCAAAGAATTATTGAAACACATTACTTCTGACATAAAAAACATGATGAAGAAATGCAAACATTTGTCTTATGATAATAGTATAGCTTTGACCAACACTTGGGAGTTATGGATTCAACTTGCCTTTACATATAAATATAAGTGGATGGATTTTTAAACCGGTTCTGACATGTTCTTTTTCTTTTCTTGATAATTTTAGTAGTCATTGGGCTAGTTCCTTTGGGTTTAAGGAGGAAATTGATGATGATAGGTCAACCTAGACAGATAGGTATGTTTATATATTCTATTAGTAGGAGGTAGCTAACATTTAGTCTAGATTATTAGATAATTTTTATTTTTGTTTTGTTTTCATTACATATAATTTCTTTTATTTTCTTTAGAAAAATCTATAAATCTTAATAAAATAGTTGGCAAAGCCACATCAATAAAAAAAAAAAAAAATATGTCTAATTATATTTATATATATTATACAGCAATCTTGTAGATCAATTTTTTGCTGATTTACTGATTTGACAAATTTTAGCTTGTTAAATCTTTATACTAAGAAGAATCTAAATACAGTATCAGTTTTTAGTTAATTGCTTACTGGAAAAATTTCTAACACATAAATTTTATTAAGTAAAAATGTTTATGTTAGTCATAAAATTGCATAAAACTAGTATTAATAATCGCACTTCAAATTTTTATTAGTTATATTCTAATATTTGAGGCTTAAAATAAATATAAAATCATATTTTTAGTATAGGTAAATAATGAGTTATAAGCTTTTAAAGTTAAAATATTAGGTGTTATATTATTTTTGGAAGCAACTATATTTTTATAAACCTATTTCGGAATTTCTTTTTATTATTGACTAGATAATTATTAACAAAATAGTTTAGAAAAAGGTTTTTCAAAATTATATATATTTTATTAAGATACTAATAAATTTCTAAAAAAATTTTTTAGGAAATTATATAACTAATGGTTAAAGCTTCATATAAACTGAATCAGCTCACATGTCTTATAAACCAGTTTATTAAGGTTCAACTCAAGTTGCAATAAAATAACTTATAAGCTAGTCGAGCTATCTCATATCATGATTATTAATACATAATCTTTGAATCTAAAATTCTGAAAGTAATATTTTTTTGAAAATAAGTATTTTTCAAATTTTAACACATTAGTAGCATTTTTCTTTGAGATTAATACATATTTAGCATTAAAATTTGAAGAAAATACTTTAAAAGTATTTTTCTACTAATTTTATACTTTGGAAGTGTATTTCTCAAAGTTAATACAACGGCAGTATTTTTTTGAATTTTAATATACTGGTAGCATTTTCTTTAAATTTTAATACGCTAATAGCATTTTCTTTGAAAGAAATACTTTAAAAGTATTTATTTTTCTAATTTTATATTCAGAAAACATATTATTTTGAAGATAACATACTGGTAGCATTTTTCTTCAAGATGAATATTCTATAAGTATTTTTCTTTAGAGAAAAACATTTTGAAGATGTTTCTCTTAAAAGAATCATTTCAGAAATTTTCTCTTAAAGAAATGTTTCAGAAGTTATTATCTTAAAGAAAAACCCTCCTCAGAGCGTATCCAATTTCTCAAAAATATTTTAGGATTTTGTTAATAATGTGAGTCAAATGAGTTAGCTCATTTAGCTCACAAGCTAGCTTAGCTTATCACATTTTTAACTCAAGCTAAGTTGAGTCTGAACTAAAATAAATCAGCTCAGCTTAAGCCAATGTTCAGGTTAACTTATATGAAGCTTTAATAGAATTACCAAAATCAAAGAAAGATAATAGAATAAAATTTAAGCTTTTAGCTATTATTTTATCTGATAAGATATTAAATTATATGATTAAAACATATCAAAAATCAGGATTAAATGTATATTGATCAAAAATATAAATTGGACTAAACCTTTAGAAACAAATTTTTTTAGTTAGATGATTACTATTATTTTATGTTAAATAAGATCTATATATATACTGTATTTTATATAATAATTGATATAGGCTCAGATTTTTCAATATTTTCAGAAAACATTACAGAACTTATCACAAACCTTTTAGGTCTTAAAGAAAATAAAAGAAGATTCATATACTTAAAGTATAGCTACAAAATCTTATCTTTTGATACTTTTAATAATGAAATTCCTATAACTATTGGTTCAGAAGGTATAATAAATATTTAAATGAATTCTCTATAATCCCTATAAAAAAAATGGAAAAAATGTATTTATAGTAATATTTAAAACAAAATGATTTTATTATATTAGGTAAGAGCTTATAGTAAGTAGTGAATTCAAGATTATTTGTAAATAAAAAAACTATCATAATTCTTTTCTCAGTTCAAAAAGCCTAACGTAATATCTTTACAATTGAAAAGTTAGCAAACTTCAAAAGAAACAAAAAAATTGGCTGATAGTACATATTAATATTTTAAAACAAAGTTTTGATATCTATATATCTTTAATTAACATAAAAAATTAAATATTAAATTAATGATAAGATATTAAAAATCAATGATGATCATTAATAAATTGAAGTCAGATCAATGGTGAGTTATCAATAAATTAACGTCAAATCAATATTGAGTCATCAATAAATTAAAATCAAATTAATATTATGTTTACAATTAGTCAATATCAAATTAATAAGAAATGATCTGATTATTAAATGTAATAATTTATAGGTTTTTAACAAATATAATTTTTTATATTCTTTTTATCATTTTTAAGTTGAGAGATAGTAGAGGATAACTTACTAATCTTCTTATCTTTTTCGATTTTAGTTTTATCTAAAACAAAAATATAAGATTTGTATTATCTTTCCAGATCAACAAAGTAAATTATACTGATTTTCAAATTAATGCTTAAATAAATAAGTCTTTTGTTTTATATTCACAAAACATTTATTATATTTATTTTTAAGACTAACCTTAAAAATATCAATTCACTTTTTAACTGCTGATATTCTTTTTTAAACCATAATTTAATAGTATTCTTAATATTATTCTCCTGTTATTATAAATTATATTCTTGTTTCTCCAACTGCTTTTTAAATCCATCTAGACAAGACAAAATACTAGACTCTTCAGGAGTAATATTAGCATCTATCTTAAAATGATCCCAACCTTTTTTCTTAAAATACCTATTAGCCTTCTTTGTAAGCAACTCTTTTATATCTGAATGAATTTTACTAACCTATTTTTTAGATAATGGATTATATTTGTGGATTATAAGACATCTCTATATATAATTTTTTTATGGATAAAGGTAACTGCTTAAGCAGATTCATATAGTGATCATTAAATTTTGGTTGATTAGTTTTCTATAGATAAGTATTACTATCTTGAAAAATTCCTAAGAAATTAAGAAATCCAAAAGTTCCAGAAATTCCAGGAAGTCCATATTTTCCTAGAAGTTTGGAAATTTTAAAAGTTTCTGGCAATATTTATCACCTAAAAATTGATCAAAAATTTGTAAGATCTAAATTCTGAGAAAAAAGTTCTGGGAAATTCTTGGTACAAGAAAAAAAGTATATTACAAGAAAATAGACAGTGTGATTGAAGGATACTTGTACCAAAAATTCGATTCAAAATTTTATAAAAAAAACTAACTACAGCTAGTAAATTATGAATCAGATGATTCTACTCATTACTTGCATTATATATTTTTTTTTTCATCTAAAAAGATCATTGTTAAACTAATTCTTAGCGGAACTATTCATTTTACAAATTACAATTTTATTTTATCTTTTTTTTCGCTGGTGATCCAATGATTGGTGGGGAAGAAAACGAAGTAGACAACTTCTTCCGTTTTACTCCGGAACATAATATTTTTGTTCTTTTGTAGTTCAGATCAACAAGCATCTTTTTGGTAGTATTCAACTTTTGAAAAAATCCCAACATGGTGCAATAAGCAATTTTGATGTTACAAATGTCCCATTTAGATGAAGGTAAAGGTGCCTCATAAGCAAGTATGAGATGGAACAAACCACCAGCAGCTACAAGAGCATAAATACGAATTGTGCGGGCTAAAATCATTTAATCAAACATAATCGAATTAATGGGTAAACAGCGTGTTATGACTGAAACTTTATATCACTCACCAACAATAGTAAAGCCCCATACGACTAAAGTACTGGCATCTACCCCATTTAGCTGATCTTGGGTCAGAGCCCACACATCACGCAGTTCCCACCCGAGTTTAAGGGTATCTATCCACTCTTTAGCACGAGAGCACCTCGGAAGTCCACCTGATATCTCGCCACATGCAAGGTCAGGACTCCAATGAAGGCCATGAAACTTGACAAGCACATCTACTCTATATCCCATTCGCGCGCGCTCTGTAGGATCTCCACCCAAATTGCGACGTATTGCTGTGGCACGAAGCGTACTTTCAAAACTAATGCATTTTTTGAAAGAATTAGCTACTTTGATAAGTAATAAATTATCAAGAGACAACTTACTAGCGTATAACGTAGTCTGAGACATCTCTGATTGATGCGTCAATGAATGGAATCACATTGCGCATGGTGTGTTCATATTCTGGGATATTGTCTTTGTTTGAGCAATTTATCGAATCATTGCTAAGAAAAAATAATGAAAAATAATTAGACGCCATCATCTCCAATAAGAACTTCTGCGCCAACTCACATCCTATCAACTAATTTTTTTGCAGTTCGTTGATCAGGAGTTCTTGCACGGACATCTTGTAGGTCCTCTGCCTATATTAATATATCTTAGCAAATTGGCTTCATAATTAAAGACTTCAAAGAGATGCAATGTTATAATTACCGCAAACAGTTCGTCAAAATACTTTTCTTGCTCGGCTGAAAGGCTTGGCAGATCAAAACTAACGTTAGGTAATGACTGACGCATTGATGTCAAATATTGCTCAAGTAATC
Organism: Funneliformis geosporum; assembly: GCA_946474995.1. Classification (NCBI taxonomy): domain Eukaryota; kingdom Fungi; phylum Glomeromycota; class Glomeromycetes; order Glomerales; family Glomeraceae; genus Funneliformis; species Funneliformis geosporum. The sequence goes on from CAMKVN010000730.1 coordinate 16,373, forward strand.
TTGTGGTTGGTCCGTGTTGACCTGAATGGTCAACAATGTGATAAAATAGTGGACTAGAAAACTGTCAATCATCAAGTTTGATGGTATTGAACAATAAAACAAAGATGAACTCACTTGTATAAACACCTCGTCTTCGGTATTTTTGATCGATAATTCTCCACTAGTGCTTGTACTTCCATCCATTCATCTGAAGTTAACGCTTTTCCGATGTCAGATTCCGTCACACATGGTTCACGTAACTCAGTAACATCCACGTTATCTTCATTCTCACATTCTTCATCTTTCTCTGATTTAGAACCATTAGAAAAGTCATCATTGTTGTTATCGGAAAGGTCGTCATCATCGGAAAAATCGTCATCATCAGAAAGGTTGTCATCATCGGAAAGGTCGTTATCATTGGAACGGCTTTCGCCATTGGAAAATCCGTCACCATTGGAGCATTGTTGGTCGGTTTCAGAAGCCATTAGGCCACTAACAGCATCATGTTCCCGCAAAACGTTAATGACAAGTTTCTTAGCATGTTTTTCCTAAATTGTAGAGTAAGTATTAAATAATTTTTTCTAGTGAACGGACGACGGGTAAAAACTATTTGGGTTTCGATTACTAACCTTAGAAAATTTTACATCATCACTCAATTGTTTGTTCTCAAGTTTCCGCCAAAAATCCTCGGCCCGCTTTGACTTAAATTTATTCTGTATGATACAAGAGCGTAACATGAGTCCTCAATTTAGATAAGAACGACTTAATACCTATTTGCAATAATTCCTTACGTCTAGGTCAGCTAAGTACGTCTTTGCAAGATCTGCAGCTTTAGCCATAGCAAAGCGACTTACATAAACTAAACATTTTCGGAGATCTTCCTGAGCGACATCGCGAGAGTCATAGTTGTAGTTGTATTTTTTGAAAAAAGTGAGGACGTTGAATTTGGATAACATTTTTTTTACGAATTCCACCTTTTGCGTTTCCATATTTTGAAATTTTGAGATTCCTGAGAGACGCGATCGCGTATTATCAAAGCATTTTTGATCACGAATTTTATTGGTTGGTGTAACCCGATCAGGTGTGAACCACCAAAACCATTGGTCGGTTTGGTCGATCATCTGAATTTCATAATACGTGTCTAATGTGCACGATAATAAATTTATGAATAATCTGTTCTCCAAACTGGCGTATCTGTGCCCTGTTAGTCCTTTAGTTCAAAATCACATCAGATCACTTGTTAAAGGCTTGGAATGTGGAATGGTTGTGCGACGCGTTTCAAAGACGTGAAAAAATAGTGAGAGAAGTGATGTTACCACGCCGTGGGAGTCCTCTCTTGCTATCGCATAACGACCCAAAGCCGATGTTCAAAGTTTCAGTACTAACTGGCGTATCTGTAACCTGTTAGTCCTTTAATTCAAAATCACATCAGATCACTTGTTAAAGGCTTGGAATGTGGAATGGTTGTGCGACGCGTTTCAAAGACGTGAAAAAATAGTGAGAGAAGTGATGTTACCACGCCGTGGGAGTCCTCTCTTGCTATCGCATAACGACTTTTGAAAATAAGCTCTGTGGTTTCAGTTTTGGAGGTGATGTTAAAAGCGATAGTAATTCGGGAATTTTACTAGTGGACGTTAATGGTATGCACTAAGCTAAGAAAAACTTACTTTCAATGCATTTTTATTTCCGATTCATACAAAAGTTAAATAATAAGTGTTAACTTTTATAGAGATAACAAGAGAAGTATTATGATGCTATCAAAGAGGGTGGGAGTACGGCATTTAATGCGAGTCCCAGTATCAATTTATTTCTTTGCTCTCTCAGGCTTTTTATAAACTTCTACACCTAATTTATTTCTACCACTATTGCTAACTACGAGATTCTCACCCTCACACTCTTTTTATTATTCTAGATTTCCGAAATAAATTTTCCCGCACAGACTATATAAAAGATTATTTCCCACAAGAAAACTTCTCCGAGATTAAGTAATTCAAATCTACAGCATAAATTCGGGAGATTAGCAACTGATGTTAAAAAAAAAAATAATATTTCCGATTCACATTTACCACTAAGATTCATTTTCACAACATTCCATTCCGCATTGTATTTAGGAAATTTGTTGTTTATCGATCACCAGTACGTTAATGCGCCGAACATTGCACCAGCTTTCGTGGCATGTGATTAAAATCAGGTGAAACTTGCAAAGCCACAAAAATAACATTGCGCCGATGAGGCACATGCTAGCAATCACGATCTTCTCGGATATGAAGCATCTATAGAGCCAGAAAAATCGATTAACATCGTGATGATGTTCTTCTAGAAACTTGCCGGGCAATAAAACCAACATACCTTGTTATTAATTTGCGGAATATACGAGTTCGTTTGATTTGATGTAAATAATAGTAAGTTTGATTATTTCGCTTGGTTTTTTCATTTTACTTGCACAAGGCAGATAAACGGTTCACTAACCGGGACATCACCTTTTTATATAATTCTCAGGATCGATTTTGGAATATGCTTTTGAGGGAAATTATGTTAATATGATCGCATCACGAAAATCTGATCAACGGAATTCCCTAATTTAACAATAAAGAATTTAACGTTATCCATATATAAGGGGCTATATATAATTTAGAGAAAGTTTGAGAAAAAATTATTTACATGTAATGATTACTACAATATTACTGCGCATTTATTTAAAACTTGATCGAAAAAATAATAGCACACACTTTGCTTCACACTCCATGCAAAAAAATTATAAAACGTCTGGTAAATTTGCACCATTGCTTTATTATCAAATTACTTAAGGACATTCACATCGCTTACACCTTTTGCAATACTAATGTGAGTGATGATCGCATTCTTCATAAAACCTTACAGCCATGTTCCCATCATAATAAGTTTTTTCTTATATACATTCAAAAAAAAAAAGAAAACTATGTTACTATGCTATCAGGAAAAGCTATTAGGATAAGTCATTTCCCGCATATCAACAGTTCAAGGGAGGGGCATATATTTAGGGGATGAAAAGTAAAGTCAAAAAAATTAATAAGCTGGATTGAATCAATTGAATGTGTTACCTAAGCTCAGGGGTGTCTTTTGGATATATTCTTTAATGGTTATCTTCCATGGTATCATCAAGAAATATCAATGAATGGAAGGCATTTATTGATCTTAGAATATCTTATGTATATCATCGTTGGGAAGAATTATGTAACAATATAGAAAAACGTTCAAAGGAAGCTTTAGATAGCAAGTATTTAGTACTTTTTCCAAAAGAGATACCTCGGAATAATTAATAAGTTAAAATTCCATCATTAAATATAAAATAATTATAATAAATATTAATAAGTTGGTTTCGGAAAAAAATTAATTATATTGTTATTTAATATTAAATGACAGTAAATATTTCTAAGTAAATATTTCTAGATATTTATAAACCCCGTTATAGAGTAAATATCCATTATATGATTATTAACATCACTTATTTAAATAACATTTTTTAAAATAAAAACTATGAATACAAATTAAATAAATTCACAGTTTTTCTATTTAATATTGCTTAAAAAGTTCTTTTGTGATGATTTTCAATAATCATTTTTTAAATTCCATTTCAATTGGATTTTATATTTTGCATTGTCTTGTTAAATTAACTTTATAAGATTTGATTTTTTAAAAATGATCATGTTAACCGCATTTGATAATATTATGTCGTCACAAATAAAAATGTCTTCTCGTGTTACATAGATAATGATTTGCATTTTTAACGAGATTTTAATTCTGGTTTTTTTTTTTAAAAAAAAATGAATTCCATCAACTTGATACGAAATTTCAGAACACCAGGCTCTGGTATGTAATAAGAAAAGATATATACACGTATTTCAAACAAATTTGATATTTTATGATTCAATAAATAGGCTACTTGCGCAGAACTACTTTGACAAGAAATGGTGGTGTTTTACCTATTTTGATGAGGTACATTTGAATCGGGTGTTTCTCTGATATTATCAAAGTTATTACATTTTGCGTATTTCATTCTTTTAAAAATTGCCACTTTTCAATATTTTAATTTTCTTGAAAATAAAATTATAATTGCATTTCTTTTTTTTTTGAGCTCATTGATTCATTGATTAACTTGTATGCTATTCGAAATAGAAATGCGCGACAAAGCACTACATCGTCAAAATCTCAAGAAACATCACCTGCCCACGAAGAGATTCTCATTAGTCAACGTGCTAAACGACCGCTTTCCCCTCATTTCACTATTTATCAACCACAATTGACATGGTATATGTCATTTGCTCATAGAGTAACTGGAACGGGACTGGCAGTAGGTAAGGCTTCAATTATTAATTTATTATTTCTACTATGATTAAATTTACTTGTATCGATTAGGTCTCTACGGAGTGACAACTGCTTATGCATTAGGCGGACCTGATTCCGACACTTTAGTTGCTGCAGTGTCAACTTTACCATCTGCACTAAAACTCGCAGGAAAATTTGGCATTTCTTACTTTTTCTCTTACCATGTATTCAATGGAATGAGACATTTGGTACGAAAACATTAAATTTGAAATTTATACTTAAGTCGCATTTGTTTTTTTTTTCACATTTATTAATTATTCTATTTAAACAGTTGTGGGATACTGGAGCAGCTTTATCGGTAAAGGGTGTATATCGAACAGGACATTCTGTTTTAGCACTTTCTATTCTTTCATCAATTGCACTTTGTGCGGTTTAAATTGAAAATTATATATCGTAGAAATCCATGATTATTTAAAGAACTTTTTTTGAAATGTGTTTGTAGAAATATTAAATAAGTTTACGAATAAATGAAGAAAATTATCTCACCATCATTATTTCGGAAATATTTAAATTCAGAGGATTATTTTTTTCTCTTCATTGATGATGTAAAATTGGGATTTTTTAAAAATCATAATTCTTATAGAGATTATAAAGGGCCAACTATTTCATCATCACGTGTTTTTGTAACGACCATTAAAAATATATATATCCGGGTGGTAGGATACGGAGGTAGTTTGCTTAAAACCTTAAAGTCTTTCATAGTGCTCGTATCCTGTAAAGCCTTTAATTATCTTAAATGAAGTAAATAATCAAATAAAAGACATGATCATATCAGACTTTTCATCCAGTTATTATCTGCATTTTTCTTCTATAATTTGATTCGGCTTCACATATTCTCAGCCTGATCTCGGCCTCAAGCTCAGCCATACGTTGTTACAACCTCTGGGAACTTTGGTTTATTGGTAAAGATTACAAATAAATTACATGATTCGGCTCATAGTGATATGGTTTCGTTCTACACCAGTTTTCGTTTGTCTAAACTATATATACCAACCCATAATCCATTCCATGATCCGATTCATTCATCAATAGTTATGGATAGAATAATAATGGTCGTCTAACTTACATATATGAGACATGCAGTACCAGAAAAATAAATCCACAGTTAATATTAACCTCAGGAAACTCGCCGAAAATTTATTATTTGCATTCCGTGATGCTAAGTAAGGTCCTCAGAAATCTGACGAAAAAATGTCTTTGGTTTACAAGTACTGTTTTGTACAATCGCAACCGTAAAAAAGTTATTAAATTCATCATACTTCACACTTATAATTTTAGCTTTGCAAGTAAAGAAAGGATGAATTTCAATATACAAGTAGTCTATGAAGCAGGCGTTTTAAAAACCTTACACCAATCTTGATGAAATATCATTATCGCCACAAATTTATATATGCATCACTGGGGTGAGTCAACTAATCAAATCAAAACTATGTATAGTCTTTTATAAAAATTTATGAATAAATTCTTACCCAATCAAATGTTAGAATATGACACGATGCTATATTTTTTTTTGGTTTGTGTATAAAGAGATAAGGAGAGTTACTATTTGAAGGCATGCATCAAACAGAACCAATAATAACGATTGACTCATCCAACAATTCAGAGTCAATATGCTTACATTTTAGACTAATTAATATATTTAGTGTAAGTCTTATAACATATGATATTTTTGGTAAATGAATTAAGTCCTTTTGCATTGCATTTCTTAGCTTCTCAGTTGATAATCACAAATTAAACCAATTAAAACCAAAGGGTTTTTCTCTTTAAGTTGATAATTTAACCAAAAAGACTTTTGCTGCATTAACTTATTGATTTAGATAAAATACTTATATTGAAATGCTATATCCCTAAATATCTATAAATTGTGATACCATTATAATTTCTGAAGATCCAAGATTAAAAAGACTAGTCAGGATATAAAGCTTAATCCAAGTTAAACAAATTGATCAAATTGGATATACATATTTTTAAAATCAATATCAATTTTTACTTTCAAACATTATGATGTGAGGGACTGTAGGAGTATTTATTTATCTGTTCATAATTTTATCTATTTCTTCTAAGTAAGCTTAATTTTAATTTTGTTTTATTTTAAAGGATCCAATTTCTAAATTTGTGAGATTTTTAATGGATATTTAAAATGGATCAAAAAAGTATAAAGATTTATTAGATTGTTGGAATATCCAATATAAAATTATGCCTATCCATTTAAATTATATAATTAGAAAACCCATTGCAATAATTAATATATCAATCACATATACTAAAATTAACAAAAAAATATTATAAAGTAAAAGTTTCTTGTAAAGATAAAATTTGTGTGTATTAATTTATTAAAAGATGATGAAATTGAAATCATTGATAAAAATAAATCAGTAATATTTATATGTAATGGTAAAATAGTAGAAGGATTTATTAGAAAAATAGTTTAAATAAAGTAGCTATTTTTTTGAATCTAAAATCAAAGCTACAATAGAAGTGCATCTATTATTTAATCAAGGTAAAATAAATCATATTAATGTTAGAAAAATGATAGCTCATAGTTAATGTAAAAATTCTTTAGATTTATTTGTTGGCAATTATGTTTATAAAGGTGAAAAAATCTAAATCCAGAAGCATTAAAAGTATTTGTTGAAAATAGAGATTCTATTATAAATTGAATATATAAATATGTCAAAAGTAAATTTATCTTGAATTACTGAATCATATGAACAATTTAAAAAGAAAATAAATATAGAAATAATTAGTGTATTATTTTGTACTAAAAATTATGAAGCTAATAGACACTATAATAATGATTGATTTGATTAAATGTTAGGTTTTTTTGTCTATGAAAAGAATCTAATAAAAAAATAGATATTTTTTTATCCAGAGTATAGTATTGCATCAAATTCAATATAATATTAGTTGTCAAAAGCAATATATGATACTGCAATTATACATGAAGTCGAAATGGATCATTTCAGATATCCGAAATGGTCGAAATGGTCGAAATAATTTTTTTTTTTTTTTTTTTTTTTTTTTTGATACTTTTACTAGGCACGCACAAGTGGTAATATATTTGGATGCATACCCTTCAACAGAATGATACGTCTTACAACATGTCTAATTCTACTATTAACCCCCCTTTGCTATATTTCAAACCAGTGTGGGTTAGCGTTAAACTTAGGTGAATGAGTATCAATATCTGAGTAGACTGCCAAACTAATGAACCTTCAGGGTAAAGAGATATGGTATCTGGCCATCATTCACTATTTATCACAACTACTGGAAAGAGGGTCAAGAACAACCTAAGATGATAGCCTACACTATAGTTGCCTCGCTATACATCAAAATCACCCCAAGAATCGAACCCAAGCCTCCAAACCCTAGTTGTGATATAGACACCACAATGATTAAAGACAGTGCAATATCAACCACCTATAACTTACGACTTTTGTTCAATTCAAGTTATACAGTGCCTACCATTGACCTACCCTCACAGGTACCCTTTGCAGACGATGCGACACTTGTTCATTACAAACCAGCCCACTATTGGTTCCAAACTCAATTGGTTTACGATAGGTGAGAATATATATTACCACTACCTGTTATCAGGATGGTATGAATCTAGACAAAGCGAACTTACACCATATTGGTGGTAGCTACCATCACACCTTATAGATATCTCAGGGTCACCATATTCTACAAATTTGTGATCTTTAATATACATGGTTTGTATATACCTTATGAAATTCATTCTCGGAATCAAACCGGTAAATTCCATAAATTAAATTATTACAATCTGCCTTGGCCAGAGGCTGAACTAGGGTCTATTGCAGTGTAACCTACAATAGGTCTCAGTTGTTACCAACTGAGA
>CAMKVN010000731.1:0-24564 GCA_946474995.1 Funneliformis geosporum
GTACTTTTCTTTTTTTCTTTGTATTTAGTTTTACTTTTTGTATCTCTTTTATAAATATAATAAAGTTACTGGCAGTGTCACATCGTTTAAAAAAAAAAAAAAAAAAAAAAAGGAAAAAAAATATGCAATTTAATGTCAAGGAATTGTTGATTTTAAAGAAATTTTTATTAATTATGTAATAGAATGCCCTGGATCAGTACATGATACACGAGTTTATAACAATTCAGATTTTATCTTAATAGAACAGAATATATTCAAGATGAAGATTATGTGCTAGATGATTCAGCATATCCAATTTCCCCTTTTTGATATCTCCTTTTAAAAATCCTTTTAATCATAAGCAACTTCAGTTTAATTTTATTTATTCAAAGCATAGGGTTATTGTACATGCATTTGGTAGATTGAAAGCTAGATTTAGAGCTTTAAAAGAAATCTCTATTAAAGATTTAAAACAGCTATTAATTTAGCTGATTGTATTATAATATTACATAATTTTCTTGAAATAAGTGGCAAAACTTGGGAAATTATAGAACAGGATGATTATTATAATAATAATCAATATGATTTTGATAATGAAAGTAATGAAATTTTGAAGTTAGAAGGAGAATTTAAAAGAGAAGAAATGTTAAATCAATTTGTTGTATAAATAAATTCTAGGATAATTAGTAAAATAAAATTTTTGTAAACTTAAAATCTAAAATAATGTGTTTTATGTATAAAAATGATAAATAAATCAATATCAAATGACAATGACAAATCGTTCGATGCAAATCGAATGATAATACAATCATTATTCAGTTTGAACGATGATGATGAATCATTCGATACAAATTGAAGCAAGCCGATATTGTGTTTCGTTGACAAAATATTGACTTATATTTTATAAAACACTTTAAAATTGAAATTATGAATAAAAATATTAATGAAAATTAAAATTCATAAATTGACATTTTATTAAAAAATTTATTAAGCAAAATCAACAAATGCTTTATTATTCGTTATTTTTATGAAATTATAACATTTCTAACTCCAATTTAACCTTTTCATTTTCAGCACGTAATTTTCTATTTTTAGCTTACCCTTTTCTAATTTCATATTGTTGAATTAATTTTTTTTCTTCTAATTCAAACTTTTTTTTAAATTTCGCATTCTTCTAAATCTAGTTTTTTTTATAAAACCTATCTCTTGACTCCTTATTGCAGCAATCACTCCAGATAAACCTTCAATTTCATTTACTTTCTTTTTTTTCTTTTTGGAAGACCTTTTGTTTTCGTTTCTTACTTTTAACTGATGGCTAAATAGTGTAAAAAAATAAGTATCAGATATACAAATGTTTAATTAAAATTTTAGATAAATCTTACTAAAAAAAATTCTTCATTAAATTTTTGTGAATCTTCTTGTATAGTAATAATATTTGTATCCAACTATTTATATAAATGTATTAATAATTATATTGAAAAGATTTTAGATAAAAAAAAAAAATACAAACCTCTGTAAGATCAATTAATCCTTTAGAAGTAGATGCTGACCTAGATGCAAACTCATTAGGAAATTTCTACTATTGTTGGTTTTGGAAGTATAGGAACGGGCTTCAAACATGTATTAATTTTGGATTCATTAAATTTAAACACGTCGTCCTAACGATATGAAATGTGAGCGCGTTATTTTTTCCAGAACATTTGGATCATTGATCTGTTGATCCGTTTATTTAATCTGATCTTTAAATGTTTGTAATTGGCTACTTAATTTTTTTAATAACGGATCAGATTAAAATGGAACAGGGTTAGTGAAAATTTGAAAGAGAAAATTTTTTATATTAGTAGCTGATCTTCCAATAGAAAGATCGAGGGTAGTGGTTAGGATAAAATTCTTTAAACTATTGGTTTTTTTTCTTGCTTGTTCCTCACACTAGTTATTGATTTAATAAACCTATATTTTGGACTTAAATTAATTATATTGTCACGCGTCTTAGTTCAAAAATCACATCATGACAAGTCACATGTATAGAAATTGTGCCATTTTATGTCATTAATAGAAATTTCATGTACTCCAATTTGTTTTTAAGAATTCTAGAATACATACAAATGTGTACTAAAAAGTACACAATTACCCAATTACACAATTACGTCAATGCAATTCTACGTCATAATGTATCGAAAAATGGGAAATTAAAATGTGTTTCTTATTTTGGCTAAAAAGATTTGTGAAATTTGTGTAATGTAATTTAAACAGTAGAGTAGTTTGAAATTTCTTTCCTCAATTTCACATTACTATTTATTTAATTAATATTTTAATATTATAATGTTTTTACTCAAAAAAGCAACTTCGAGACCACCAAAGCCAGTTGTAACTCCTACTGTTATCCCAGCTGTTCCAATACAACCACTTCATAAAAAAATTACTTTAGTAATTGATAAAAATGTTTTCGTCCTAATTTCAGGAAATGATTTTTTGGAAATTGAATTGGAAACTGGAAAAATCACAAAAAAAGGTATAAATATTTTTAAGGAAAAGTTTCTTATCGAGGAAATCTAATTTATCTTAATTTATTTACGTAATTGCTTGTTGTAGACAAACATGATCCTTCCCAGGACGCCAAGAATTATTTTGTATTTGGCGTAGTAGGAATGTTAAGGTTATTATCAGGTTAGTATTTAAATTTACTTTTCTAATTGGATTTTGATTAGTTCTATCAAATAAATAAACATTCAATAACATATTTTGAATTATTTATAGCACAATACATAATAGTTATTACAGATAGAAAGGACCTTGGTAAAGTTCAGGGTAAACATGTTTACATGGTTAAAAGAGTAGCAGTCCTACCTTTGAATTATGAAGACGCTCTTAAAATCCTTGAGAAACATGTAGGTTAATAATTTTTGATTTCTTTATTACTAGACGATCTAGGACTATGCGACCGTTATTTTTTATACCTGTCCTGATATTTGACAAATTTAGTGATTAAATTAGCGCATAGTCCTAATGCCAGTATAATTGAATGTAGCGTTATCGATCAAAGACCGATATAGTTATTCACCGTTCAAATAACATACAATTATTATACAATGATTTAATATATTTATATATTGTTTTAAAATCCTAGCCTTGGTCTGTTGATGGAGAAGATCAAGAGACAGCCGATATATTTCTTGAAGATTTAGGAAAAGGGCATAAAAGATACGTTTCTAACGCAATAACTGAAACAGATGTAGAGGAAGCAACCAATAGTTTGCCATCAACATCAACAATCTTAGATTCATCATCACCTTTATCAATTTCAATTATATCCCCGCCTCCTGTGCCTCCATCACCACCAGAATCACAATCAAATAAAAAACAACAATCTTTATTATCAAAAATGAAATCAGCAATTGCCGAATTAAATAGAAGAAGATCTCCATCATTATCTTCAAATGGATCAGATTCCGAATATGATGATAAAGAAGGAGGGTTTACATCAGTTAGCACTACTGATGAAAGTACACCTAATAGTACAAATGATAATAATATCGATATATCAAAAAATTCAAGTAAATTGTCACCTTTATCCACTGCTGCAAAACGAGTCAGTGAAGTTTTTTGGGATGGTTTTACTAACGATAATGGATCTTCAAAAACGATTAATATAAAGGATCCCATAGATAACAAAGTTGGTTAAAAGGATTATTTTAATTATCACCTTTTTTTTAAAAAAAAAAAAATTATCATTTAATAAACTATTTATTATTTTAGGTAATGGATGCACGAGTTGCTAGAGAAATTGCATCATTCTTTCGCGATGCGTTTTTCTATTCGTATGAACTTGGTAACTATTTGTGTTTTATTATTTTCATTGTTTTATTAAATATCATATTGGTTTATTTTCTTTCTTTTGCTAGATATTACAACATCTTTACAACAAAAACATGAAAAGGGATTTCCTAAAGAAGGCTTACCTCTTTGGAAACAGGTTAAATTCTTTTAAACACGATTATAATTTCCCTATTTATATTTTAATAAAATGGTTTTCATATAGACAGATAAGAAGTTTTGGTGGAATGAACATATGCTTAAAGGATTTATTGAACTTGAGGTATATATAAATTGTCGAGATGCTATTTATTTAAATCATATATTAAAATTTTTTTTGAACATTAAAAAGCTTGATGGTTGGATATTACCCATAATGCAAGGTTATGTTCAAATTGAGATATGTCAGATCGATGAACGAACATTTGATTTTACATTAATTTCTCGGAGGAGTCGTGAAAGAGCGGGTAAGCATTATTTATTAAAATTATAATTAATTAGAACTATGTTTTTCAACATTTTTTATTGATATAATTTTAGGTTTACGATACCAACGTAGAGGAATCAATGAAGATGGTGATGTGGCGAATTTTGTTGAATCAGAACAAATACTTTCAATTGAGGTTCGAAATTTGCTTAAAAGATATTTATATTAATTCAATTAGTTTTAATTTTATTTACTTTTTAGATTGAAGGAAATAATCACGTAGTATCATTTTTACAAGCTCGTGGCTCAAGTGAGTTAACAACGTTTTTGATAACTTTTGAATCACAAATATATTTTTTTATTTATTTATTTATTTTTTTTTAAAAAAAAAGTTCCATTATTTTGGTCGCAATCACCTTATGGTCTTAAGCCAAAGCCTGTATTAGAACGTTCTGCTAACGATAATACATTAGCATTTAGAAGACATTTTGATAAATTAATTGGAATGTATGGAAGTATAAATTGTATTAATTTAACAGAATTAACTAATCGTGAAGCTATTGTTGGAGGAGCTTTCCGTGACGCAATTAACAGTTGCAAAGAAGATCCGAATATCGAGTATGTGTAACTTAACTTTATGTTAAATATAATGAGAAAAAGTACATCTTAACTAAAATTTATTATATAAAATTTAGATATATTGAATTTGATTTTCACAAAGAATGTAAAGGAATGAAATATGAAAATATTTCAAGACTTATTGAAATACTTGAACGCAATTTCAATAAAATTGGGTAAATCAAAATTTCTGTTCTTTTTTTTTAAATAAAAATCTATATTAAAGGTTTTTATTATTAATTTTTTATTAGTTATTTCTGGCAAGCCAGTAAAACGACAGGTGATGTAGAAATTCATTGCAAGCAAGCAGGAGTCTTTCGTACAGTTTGGTATCATATTTATCTAAGAAAAAAAGTTTTGTTATTTTCTTTTGCGAAATTCATTTTAATTCGTATTTCGATAATTTAGAATTGTATGGACTGTTTAGATAGGACAAACGTTGTGCAGGTATGTGATTACATAATATTTTTATCATTTTTTTTTGAGGCACATCAAAATATATTATTTTATTAATATATCATTTGAGCAGAGTGCTCTCGCTAGGGAAGTTTTAAATCTTCAAATGCTTAGATTAGGAATTTCTGAATTTATTGATGGTGGATTTTCCCATTATGAACAATTTGAAAATATTTTTAATGATGGTAATAATCAAGACTATAATTTAAAGAAATTAAAAGGTGTCTATTTATTTTAATATTTGTATTTATTATTTATATAGTATGGGCAAATAACGGAGATTCTATAAGTAGAGAATACGCTGGTACTAGTGCATTAAAAGGGGATTTTACTAGGTGAGATAACAATTATGTTTTGATATTTAAAAGTTTAGATGCGTTCGTGATGCAAATGGCGCATATGCTTGCTGTTGATGTGGTTGATGATGATGTTATTGTCGCTGTCGCTGCTATAGCTATTGTAGTTGCTGTTACAGTTGCTGTTATCGATGTTTGTTGTTTGTGTCGTGTAGCGGTTACCATTATTAATTATAGTCTCTCCTTTTTTTAAATAATTTTTGTTATAGAACTGGTAAGTTAACTTCAAATATATAAGTTATTATTGTTTCTATTTTAATATATTTTCAATTTAATATAGGAAAAAGAAATTTACAGGGAGTTGTTAACGATGCATCTAATTCGTTGGCCCGTATGTTTCAGAATACGTTTAAAGATTTCTTTAGACAGGTAATAAATAATTTGAAGATTGAAATTTACCTTCTTAAGCCTGATGTAATCTGTTTCTTTTTAATTATATGTAATAGGCCACAATTGATTATATATTAGGTAATCATTCAATTGAAGTATTTCAGGAACTTCAACAGAAATTTGAGGCATCGCAACCCGGAGAAGCAGAAAGATGGGCAAAAGTTAGAGCTACCGCAAGTATGTTATATTTTATTGGAAATGTATTTTTTTGCATAGATATTTTTAAAGTTGAAAGACTAATGAACATTATACTAATAGTTGAAATTAGTAGTTTTATCGTTATTGTTGATAATGAGGAAAAGATTAATGGTTGGACATTTTTATCACCTACTGAACAAAATACTCTGTATGAATAAAATAAGTTCCTATTTATGTTTAATTAGAAAAAAGTTTGTTTCTGATATTTGATTTATCTTTATTTTTTAGTCGAGGAAAATCTTATGAAGAAAAGGTATTGCTTTTGACTAAAAAGGCATTGTATATTTGTACGTTCCATTATCGTTTGGAAAAGGTTATGCAATTTAAGCGAATTGGATTAGGGGAAATAACTTCAGTTGAAAAAGGTAATTTTTCCCAAGATATCGTTTGCAATTTCTAGTAACTTTTATAATATTTATTTCATTTTTTATAGGAGAGTACATTTTATCTACATTATATCCGTCATGTGTATCAATCGAAGATAATTATGGGTTCATAATATATTATAGAGCGTCAGGCGAGTCAAGTAGAACAAATTCGGGTAGTATAAGGAACAATAATTATTACAAAAACAATAATGATTCGGAAGCAAAAAGATTTATGGCATTTAAAGCATTTAGAAGTAATTTGGTAGGTGAAGCAACAAAATTTGTTGGAGGAAGCGGACAAAAAGAACAAAAAACAAGTCAACAAGCTGTTAATGAAGTAGTTGAAGAAATTGTTAAAGCTTGTTATGAAATGGGCAATGCCGATGATGTTGAATTCGTTATTGAAAGACCTATTATAAGGTATGATTTTATTATAGTTTTGCATTCGTTTTAATAAGATTCTTTTTTTTTTCTTTTTTAACTTAAATCTTTTTTATTTAGTTTGGAGGAAGCAAATAAGAATACTGGAATCATGACTAAAGTTGGATTTAAAGTTAAACAAGCGTTATGGCTTTAATTAAGTAAATTTAATGAGTTCTTTAATAACTTTAGTATATTAGAATGTTTAATTAGCTATTTACTAGTAAAATTTTTCTTCAATTAATTAATTGAGTTCTTTATTTATTTGTTTAAAAAATGTTCAATTACATTGGATTTGAATATACTCCATCATTTTTTGCTCCCTACTCTTTATTATACTTTGTTATCATTATATGTTATATATTTAAATCAAATGGAGTATGGCCGATTTTTCTCAAAATATTCATTATTTTGCATTAATTTTTTTTAATTTTAAAAATTCTCTATTTTTTTTTTTTAAATAAATATAAATCCTATAATTATATAATAAAATAATATTAAAATTACAAAATTACAAAATTATTTTTATTTTAAAATATCATTAATATATAATGCTATAAAAAAAATATATAATATATTATATTAATATATTTTTTAATTATAAAATATTTAAGTAATATAAAATTAATTTATAAAAATATATTTTATATTTACATTTGAATTTATTATTATATATTTAAAAAATTAAAAAATTTTAAATAAATCAACTTAGATTTAAATTAAATATATAAAATAAAAGTTATAAAATAAATAAAAGTAATTAATATTTTTTATTTTTATATATTTTTTAAATGATTTTCAAAAATATATAAAAATTTAAATCAAAAAATACTATTTTGATATTTATATAATTAAAAAATAATAAGTTTAATCAAATTGTTTACTTTATTATTTAATAATATAAATATATATTTCACTTTATTAATAATAAGATAAAATTTAATAAAAAAATTTTTTTTTGTATATCAATACCAGACTTTTAAACATAAAAATTATTTAATTTTTCAAAATAATAAATTGTTATTTAATTTAAATAATTAAAAATTTAATTAAAATTTAATATATTAGTAAAATTACTTGCAAAAGAATTTAAAATAAAAAAAAATATAAAATAAATATTTAAATATGTAAATAAAGATAAAATTGTAAAAGTCCTAATAAGTTCTAATTGGATTTAAAGAATTTAAAGATAATTTTAATTTATATACTATTAATTAAATTTATTAATAATAAATTAATTTTTTTAATAATTATTATATGGAAGGTTTGCTAGGAAAATGTGACTCTGAGCATTTTTTATTAAAATTTTAATTTTTATTGCATTTTAGTCTAACATTTTCAAAAATTAAATTGTAATAAAAATTAAAATTTTAATAAAAAATGCTCAGAGCTCTATTTTTCTAGCAAATCTTTTATATATCAATTTTTTTATTAATTTAAAATAAAAATTCTTTAAAAATAATAAATATACTTAATTTAAGACCTGGTCCTAGAATTTAGGTCCTAAATCTAAAATTTTAAAGATATTTTAAATTTAAAAAGAAATTTAAACTTATTTTAATAAGTAACTTTAATTAAAAAATTATTTATAATGATAATTTTTAAAGCTAATAATTTTTTTAAAATTAATCAGAAACCAATTAGGACTTTTATTAATTCTAGTTGTAATTTGAATTATAATCCTTTAAATTGCAATTATTTATAAATTTTTATATTAAAATAGATATTACAAGAAATTGCAACTTTTTGAGTTATAATTTCTTAATTAAATACCATCTTTATAAAAAAAAATAAAAAAATATATAATACAAATAATATATAAAATATAAATAAAAAATTTAAAAAATTTTAATTATTTTTATGTTATATAAGTTTATAAATATTTTAGATTTAAAAATTATAAAATAATAAGATTTTATTAATATATATATATCTATTAATATAAATCTATAAGAATTCTTTATTTTTAAACTTGTTTTTATTATAAAACTTAAGTAATTATGTAAAAATAAAAATGATAAATCATATATAATTTATATTAAAAGTTTTAAAAATAGGTTTAATTATATATAGTAAATATTTTAAAAAAAATAAGTTAATAAAAATTAATTTACAATTATATTTTCTAAAATTATTAAATAAAAAAATAAATTTAAATAAAATTTAAATATATATACATATATATTTATTAGTATTGCTGTTTGAAACAAAATTCTTTAGTTTAGAATAATTAAAACTAGTTTAATTAAGTGTTAAAACTAGTTTAGTTAGTAGTCAAAATTACTGAAACTAGTTTTGTTTAACTAAAAGTAGTTTAGGATAGCATCCTTAATATTTATATAAAGAATTTAAATTTATATAATTATATGAGAGCTTTGCAATAGAAAGGGAGGAAACTCTAAAAAATAAAATTTTACTTTATAAGCTATTTATGATTTTTTTAGTAAAGTAAGTTCAGAATTTAATATTAACTCGAAAAAAAATTTTTTTAGAGTTTCCTCCTTTTCTATTGCAAAGCTCTCATATAATATATCATTATGTAACTTATTAAAAAAGATTTTTTTTTTTAATTATAAAAAAGTATTTTATCATTTTTTAATATTTTTATATTTTTTTATAATTACAGCTATTTTCACAATTTTTGGATCAATATAATTTTTAGTTACATTTAGTTACATTTAATCACAATATTTTATAGTAATTTTATAAAATATTTTCAATCACATTCGATTGTATTCAATCTCAATTTATTAATGATTCAGGAATTATAAAAATAGTATAATTGCTTTTTTTGAATAGTGATTTAAAATGCAAATATTATTATCAATATTTTATTTATAGATTGCACATATATTTTTAGAATATAAAGCATTTATTATTTATTTGTATTACATGAATTCATATGAAATTTTAATGACGAAAAATGTATTTATTTAAATTTATTTTCTCCGGTCTAGAATCAATTAATTTCACAAAATCTGTAAAGGAGTAAAAACTTTATTTGGATTTTTTTTTATCGTCATATGAAATGGGAAAATCAAGTTCTGAGATTTTTTTTGACCAAAATTAAGGATCATATTGCTCAATTTTACATATGAACTAAAAAAAAAAGAATTATTTTAATCCCCTAAAAAAATTAACAAAATGTTTTTCTAGAAGTCGTCGGAATGCTTCCGAATTTAAATGAATGCCTTAAATGTAAATGCATTGATTTGCTTGCATGTCTACATCATCGATTTTCGGAATGTTTTCCGTTTTTACGTAATGCATTTCGTGTTTAATTAACTCTTTCAGTTCGTTATATCGCGGGTTTTTTTTGGGAATCACAAAAAAAGAAATTCGACTGGGCAATGATTATCAAGTAAACAAGATTTTCGAAAGAAATATATAAACGTACCATCAAAGACTTTTTTTTTTGGTATTGAATAAAGAAATATTTAAGAATCTAAATATCATCATCTCAAAAAAACTTTCTCAAACCTATATTTGCAATAACGAGATTCGAAAATTTTATTAATCATGTCATTAAGAGTCTTTGGTAGTTCTTCTACATTGTTTGCAATTTTCGTGGCAAACATTTCAAAATCGACCGCTCCTCCACACGCAGAACATCATCATTCCAAAAAGTAAGTAGCCTACTCTTTTTTTTTTTTTTTAAAAAAAAAACTATACTAACAGTACGAACTAAAATATTTTTACTTCTTTGTAGGAAAGAACAATACCATCATCATTCTCATCAATTTCAATACCAACAACCTAAATCAAGATATCTTGCATTCTCAAAGTATAATCGGAAAATAGGCGATGAGTCAAATATTACAAAGTCCAAATCCAAAAATTCAAAGACAAGCAAACGAAAATAAGCTATTGATTTCCTAAATAATTTTTTAAACTTTATTTTTTATATTCCATTTATTTTATTATAATGTTAATTCGATCATTTCCTTATCTTTTTTTTTAATATATACTGTATTTAATATATTTTTATACATATAATTCTATTCTAATAAATTCTAAATTTTTATTTATACAAGAAAAAAACTTTCATATTATTTTTTTATAACTAACTTAATTCCTAAAAACCAAGAAGTCTTGAATTATGTATCAACAGTATCCTTATACTGTACCCCCTTGAATGGTATCCCGTAACTAATCCAAAAATATTCTAAAACAATCAATACTATGAAAATAATTTGTCACGTGATATTTTCTTGAATAGTACCGGGTGCGCTAAGCAGTAATTGAGATAATATGCTAAATGTAATTCTTCATTATTGCAGATATTATTACTCGTAAATAAGTGATTTAGTAAGAGAACAATATATTATTATTATTTTCTTTTTTTTAAAAAAAAAATCATTTATTAATCTGCTTTATTTTAAGCAAAATCTCAAAAATCTTTGGAAATTTATTAAATTAAGAGAAAGTTATCTTAGAAAGTAATATTATTTGAAAATATTCGGAAGAAATGGCATTGACTTAAAACACAAATATAGATTAAAATTCTAGAGATCCTTTTGGCAGACGCCATCAATTCATAATAAATCAGAGATGGAAATAGGAACGGGATAGGATGAACTACGAATTGAAGCGGCTTGCCGGGTATAGAAGCATGAGTGGATGAATAATGATTTTTTATCGCGTCTATTTCGTGGGTTGAGTTTGCCTAAGCAGAGGAGGATGTTCTTTGAACACGAGACATTCTTTGAATAAGAATAGATGCTAGAACTTCATCAAACCATAGGTATTCCGATCGGGAACAGATTTGTAAATTACAGCAACAGCTTGTATGTTAAATAAATTTTATCATTGTAATTTTTTATTTATTCAAAAATTAAATACTTTAATAACAAAATTGAAAGTTAAATATAAAGCTCAACCAATAAAAAAATTCAAAATTTCCAAATATTCATCCATCATTGAAACTATTTCTTACATAACGTTAATCATGTCATTAGGGACGGCTAATGCTTTAGCTTGAACAGCTTCAAATATCCTATCACCAAAAAACCAACTTGCAACAGCAATCAACCTAGCATCTAAACCAACATAATAAGTATTTTTAGGATAAGGTGCAGTTAAAGCATGTACGATAGCATCGCTAACAACAGCAGGTGGTGTCGATGCTGTGAATAATGAACTTCGCTTTGCAATCATTCTGAATAAATTTTCATATGATTCAATTGCATTTGATGTAATATTATATGTAATGTCATGATATTTTGAATTTGAGGTGAATGAGACAAAGTTACGATATGCTTTCAATTGATTTTCAGTAAATCGGGTTGCAACAACACCTATATTGCGTAAAATTTCAACGTTAAATCTCGATGGTTGTTTCTAATCTCTGAAAATTGACACCCTCAAGATTAAAGGTGAAAACTTACCAGGTTCAATGAGCGAAAAATGCATGCCCATAGATCTAGTCTCCATTCTCCATACTTGAGTAATTGCTCTAAGAGCGGCTTTGGTTGCTGAATAAATTCCCATAGAAGGAGCAGGGCCCCAAGATGCGATGCTACCGATATTAACAACCCTACCCCTGCTTTCTCTTAATAAAGGTAAAAACTTCTTTGTTAAATTAACGATACTAAAATAATTCGTATTAAAACTATCTTCATTACAACTTTCTGATGCAATCTCCAAGGGAACGTATAAAATAAATGCGGCATTATTAACCAATCCAACAAAAGGAATTTCTCTTCCTATCGTTGAACGAACTGAATTGTAAGCTTTTTGAATATCATCTTTATTGGTTACGTCCATTATTAATGGTAATAAGCTTCCATTCATAACATTATCAAATTCTGCAAATGTATTTTTCAATTCTTCGGCATCATCTTCCCTACGAACCGTTGCAAACACCGTATAACCTTGTTTGGCCAAAGTTAATGCGACATCTCGTCCGATTCCGGAAGAAGTTCCTGTAACTAAAACTGCTGGATGATAACTTTGTGATGTAGTATGAACATGTAATGGTGTTTGATTAAGAAATTTAATTAAAATAAATGAAACAAGAGTATTATATGCATATGTAATATAATCGATTACAAGTGTTAAATGTATTAACACTTCATCAACTAAACCTCCATAAGACATCGTAATCAAAAAGCTTTTTTTTCTTTTTCGTTTTTTGTAAATTTCAAAAAAAGAATATTTTTTTCCTTTTTTTTTTCAAAAAATCTTTGTACACCCCTTTATATAGCATATGCATCGTAATTTGACTTAATTTGATTTTGATTAACACGTGGAAATCGGTTTTAGATGAAAATCAAAATCATTTTTATTTTCGGAGGCGCAGCAGATTGAAATATTACTATTTAATATTAGACTATGAGAACATCACTATTTGTTTCAATTTGTCAACAGCAGACTGCACATGAGAGGCTACACCACTACGAACTTCTCTTAGCATTTCATTCATTTCATTAGATTGTCTAACTTTAACTTCTTTTCTCAATCTGTCAAGTAAAGCTTTTTTATCAACATTATCAATATGAGGAAGGCCTCCAAGTAATTCTGTAGGATTCTTTGAACGTTCTTGTCCGATAGCCGCAGCATATTTTCCAAGCGCCGAAGCTAAAATTTAAAATTCTTAGTTTTATTTTTTTTGTGGGTTATAAAAATGTTTGTACAGAATACCTGCAGTAGCAGCCTGAGTTTTGAAGTGAGGACCAGTACCCTCTTTTCTTTCTTTACGGGCATAATCCGTAGATAGGGATTTTAATTCCATAAGGTTACGATTTTCTTCTTCTTCACTTATACGTTCTATATGTACATCCTGATTATAGTCGCATTGGCTATCATGTACAATAAATTTAGATCAAAATGTTTAAAAGAAAGAAATGATTATGAGAAAACGGATGCATACCACCATATACTGGTGGACCAAATTTCATTTGTCCTAGTCCTGATGCTGGGTTGGGAACATATTCTCATCATTTATGTCTGTAATTTCGTTATATATTCCTTTCGTAGTAGACATTTCCTCTAAAATTAACGCGAGAAAATTGGGAAAGGTTCTTTGACCTCTTATATAACAAATTTATATGGAACGAGTTACATATACTGGTCGTATTTCGTGATTATTTATGACATAATGTTTGAATCATAAAACAGATAGATATCATCCACACTTTTACGATGTGATTATAATAGTGTTGGTTCATAATTTAAATGAAAAAAAATATTTACGATAATAATTAAGGATAGCATCAATTTTACGATATTTTCAGATTAACATAAAAGCATTTTTATTTTTCCCGGAAGTTTCCCCTTTTTATTGCAAAGGTAATCAAAAGTTTTTTTTTCCTTTTTTATGATTAAATTTCTAGAAAATGCCCATTTAATGTTGATTACACGTGAAGGTGAAAAAAAATTTTTATTTCCGAAAGGCGCAACAAAAATGTTCATAATTATAATTGAATAAATATTCATGATGACATCACATGTTTCGCTTTGTTCATTTTTCAAATCAATTGTTCCAATTTATCAACAGTAGACTGAACATGAGCAGCAACACCTCCACGAACTTCTTTATGCATTTCCTTCATTTCAACAGCTTGTCTAGTTTTAACTTCTTCTTTCAATCTGTCAAGTAAAGTTTTTTTATCAACATCATCAATATGAGGAAGGTCTCTGATCAATTCTGTAGGATTCTTTAAACGTTCTTGTCCGATAGCCGCAGCATATTTTCCAAGCGTCGAAGCTAAAATTTAAATTATTTAATTGATCTTATTTGTAAACAAAGCAGGTTAAAACAAGTTGACAGAATACCTGCGATTGCAGCCTGAGTTTTAAAGTGAGGGCCAGTACCCTCTTTACTTTCTTTACGAGCATAATCCGTAGATAAGGATTTTAATTCCGCAAGATTACGATTTTCTGCTTCTACACTTATACCTTCTCCATGTATATTCACTTCATCTTTATCAGGCACCTGATGATAGTCGCTGATTGGCTCTTCAACATTGGCTTTCATGTACAGTACAATATAAATTTTAATCAAATGGTTTAAAACAACAAAAATATTGAGAGATTAACGGATGCATACCACCAACTCCTGGTGGACCAAATTTCAGATGTCTTTGTCCTGTTGTTAGGTTGGGAACATGTTGTTCATTTATTTCTGTTCTTTGATCAAATATTCTTTTCGTTGTAGACATTTTTTCGAGAATTAATTTCGAGAAAATTGGGCAAATTCGTTTCAATGTAGGCTAGAACTTTTTTTATAATAAAAAAAAATTTTTTTGGGAACGAATTACGTATTAATGTCGTATTTCTTTCATAATATTTGAATCCATAATTTTATTTATACCATAAGAACTTTACGACCCGCGTCATGTGATCATAAATAACTCTAAACCCAGTAATATAAAAAATTCTCTTACATAGTAAGATAGTCACGTGAGATGAAAATGTCTGTCTTAGAAACAAAAATTAAATATCTTCCTTACATTGATTATAATTATTAAATAAAAAGTAAAATATAAAATATAAAATATATAAATATAATGTTGAATTCATCCCCATTCGTTCCTAAATAGATAATTATCCATATATTGCGAAGTTGTTTCTTCATCTAAAAACATTTCATAATCGGACAATGGCATTGGAGGAGGACATTCAAAATTTTCTAATAAAAAAAAGACCAATAAATTTCGTTATATTTCAGAGATATGAGGTTAATTTGATAGAATTTTTATAATTTGTAATAAACACGTACCTAAATTATTATTATCTAACAAGGCACATAATAAATCTAGAGGTTGGAACCGGCCCAAAAATCCTTAACCAGTTAATAACCGGTTAAAAATTTCTTTAACCGGTTAATTAACCGGTTAAATTTAACTCAGGCCGGTTCCAACCTCATTCTCAGCATAGAGATATTGAATTCCTCCCGACTGAGAATTTAAGTCATCCCCTGATTGGGTGATCAAATCAAATAAGCCTTCTTGGGGAATTTCTAATTGAGCAATTAAACCTTGTACAATTTCTTGATAAGTTTCTTCTGATTGAGTAACTAAATCTTGCATAATTTCTTTGGAAACTTCGGTTTCTTGTACAATTTCTTGATAAGTTTCTTCTGGGACTTCTCCTGCATAGCCATCATAGGAGCTTCAATTTTAGAGTCCAACTTTTGATTATATGAAACAAATTTTATAGTCTTTGGTTTTTGATTCCTAAAACCAATATAAAGTTGTTCATACATCATTAGGTGCGATTTCCCAAAGATGTGGTATATCTTTAAACGAATTCGAAAATTGTCTAAACAGTTTAATTGATTTTGCTGTATGGAATCCTCCACAGACATCGACATAAAAGATCATATGAGAGCGTTTCCAGTAAAATCACATTACGGATCATATGATTTATTATGCTTCATGACTTGATTTTACTGGAAACGTTCCCATATAAGGATTTAATAAATCTTTATAACCGCGATCAATTAATTCATTAACCGAACTTATGGATCTTATGATCCAAAATGAGAAATTATTATTGTTCCAGATTAAGGCATTTGGAATTTCATTTTCAGTAAATTCACCCCCGACCGAGCTCTATATTGAGGAAGAAAATTCTGGGAAGGCATCCAACCCTCAAAATTGAAACCATCAGTTCCTGATTGATTGATGAAGTTCTGTGAAAGACTATCATCAGTTACGTGACCCAAATTATGAGAAAAAAAATTAGAGTATTTTGATTAATGATGTTGATCAAATAATTAAATTTGAGGATTGTACAAATCGAAAACCTGCTAATCCTTACAAACCACTTTACGATCGTTTCAAGCCAGAACAATATAGACCCCCTAGATCCTCTCACTTCCATAATCAAGATCCTTACAAATCTTTCTCTCACGTGTTACAAAATGGAAAAAACAACACATCCAATAATAATCAAGTAGTTCCTTGACCCTGAATGGTTAATTTCTGCGAAAGACCACCAGTTCCGTAACCCTCAGAACCTTGACCAACAGTTTCTGATTGAATGGCCCAGACCTGCTCAATCTCGGATTGCATATTGCTCGTGTTTTTTAAGGTTTTAAAACTATTTTAAATATGTTTATAAATATCTTTGACATCTTCAAGGGCGAGGCGCCAAAAGTGAGATATGTTTGTATATTTAAACAAATTAAAAAAAATTTTTATATCACGTTTATTAGCTTTTTCCTCCTTTTGTTTACGTTTTTCATCTTTTATCCCTTCGTTCACATCGATTTGAAACATCATAAACGGAGACTTTAAATTCTTGTAATTACGATTGGCAAATCCTTCAGCAGTCGAAATTTTAACTTGTAGAAATTTATTTCTCAAGGCTGAAAATGAGAACGGTCGTTCTTTTCGAGTCTAAAGTTAATTCCATTTCAGGTAAAGTTTCGGTCATGTTGTTTTGTTTGTTGAAGAATAATTAACCAACAAAAAATATAATAAAATAAAATTTAAGAGAGAGAAAAGGAGACGAGAAAATGAAATTGAGTGGTTTTATATTCTTTAAAAAAAAAAAGTCGAAATACCTAAGTAAAGTTGATATTCTTATATTGTATTAATTTTGAGAAGACAGTTACCTTATTAAATAAAAAGCAAATATTGTAAAAAGTTTATTTATTTCCATTTGGTTTGCTTAAAAATATGTTTACAAAAAAAAAAAAATTGGGGGGAAGTTCACATATGTGGTAAGTTGTGTAATCGAAACTCCTGGAAGTTATTTATTTGATTTATTTGTGGTTAAATCAGGACCGGAAATCTTTACATAGATTTCTTGGTCCTGTTAAATCACGGAATTTATCTTTACTACGAAGTGACGAGTTTTTTTAAAACATTTTTTTTACTTTCAAAAATATCTTTATAAAATTGCTACCATTGTTGCATTTTTAAAAATAAACTCAATTTTTTGTTTTCGTCGCAAGCTCAAGGAAACAGACTTATTGTGTTGCTTAAATTAAATTTCTTTGTTGTCCCGATTTAGTAATGGATATTATAAATCGTTAACAAATGATAATAAAAAAAGTGATACTTCCCTTGTTAAGTTGGAAAATAGAACATCATAACATTTGTTGCAATTTCTTATAAAAACAAGTTAATTTAATAATTTTTAAATTTAGAGAAAAATTTAAACTTCCAGCTGTTGAAGATCAAATATTCAGTCAAAAAAAAATCTCAAAATTTAATAGCTTGGTTAAAGACTGAGAATAATGGTTAGAGTATCTCAAAGTGGATGGAACTTTATTTATGTTTTGCAAATGGTGTAGAGATTCCAAATTTGATAATGCAACATATAGAAAGAGATCAAAAGCAAAGCAACTATTTGCAACTTTGTCAGTTAGATAATGATGGTATACAAATTATACAGTAAATGAAATGTGTTTATTTTGTAGCATCTTTCTTTTAAAATATATTTGGATTTAAAACAATTTATGAAAAAAAGCTACTAATAATTTTATTTATAATTAAATTTTTATTATTAATATATAGTAAGTTTTATAGGAAAATTAGGTTTGAGTGGTTTTGATAATCAGTTTGGAATAAATGATATATATTTATCTTTTTGAGATAAAAAAATGAATATATTATACTAGGCGATGGATAATTAAAAATTGATCGCAGAGAAATACAATGTCTCATAGTGCTAAGAACAGCCAGTTTAAGATCTTGTTGTAAAAAGTGTCTATTAGATATATTTTATTATATGAATTAGGGATTGCGGGTCAGCCCGGGTGGGTAACCCGTCGGGCTAGTTAACCCCATTTTTTAGTTTATTTATTTATTTACGCATGTGAAATTTATATAATTGAATGTAAATATTGATGTCATTTATTAAATAAATTATTACCAATTGAGAAATGAAATTGATAATTATTTGAATGAAATAATCACACCAATCAAAAGAAATGGTTTATATTGTAAAATTTGGGGTTGATAAAATTCAATAACTGCATTTAAATAAAAATAATAAACATTTTTCATGATAAATTCATCCGGGTGACCCGATGACCCATCTGCCAGATGACCCGGGTCCAATCCCTAGCTGTAGTCGATAAATTGTTTCAATACCTTTTATAAAGAAATTATTTTGGAACGAACGTAACGTGTCGTATAATACATAATATTTGAATCATAAATACGATACGTTTTGATTTTATTAAATACATAATTAACTTATAGTACATAGTTATATACGAGTCATAAATTTATCTTAAATATCTTAAATTCATTAATATAGAAAACAGCAACAAAATATAATAGGATACATGGGGATCGGGTTATAGGAAGATTAGGCACATTTTGATGTTTGGAAATAAAAACAAAAAAACATAAAATAAAAAACTTTCTGAAAATTACTATATGTTGTAATCATCTAAAAGCATACCATGATCATTATTTGGAGGATCATTATTTGGAGGAGGAAATTCAAAAAATTCAAAATGTTCTAATAAAGAAAGTGTCTCTTGTCAGTCTTATGATGCGTAGTTACTTTGATAAAAAATTTTATGATTATAATAAACGTACCGAAATTATAATTATTCACGTCATATAATGCTAAAAGATCATCAATAAAGTCATATTGAATTCCTCCTGGATGAGTGACCATATTATCTGATTGAGAAAGAGAATAGTCTTGGAAAACTCCAGTCTCTCCTGATTGAGCAATTATATCTTGTGATCGAACAATCAAATCTTGAACAATTTCTTGAGCAACTTCTGGTTGATTAATCACTCCCGGGTAAGAAATCAAATCCTGTTGGTTATCTTCAATTTCGGGGTTACAAGATACAAATTTTATAGTTCTTGGTTTTAAATTCCTATAACTAATATAAAGTTGTTCATAGGTATCTTCCTTTACGACACTAGGTGCGATATCCCAAAGATGTGGTATATCTTTAAAAGAATCCGAAAATTTACTAAAATTTCTATTTGATTTTGCAATAGTGAACCCTTTACAAACATCAATATAAAAAATCATGTATGGGTTCAATAAATCTTTATAACCACGTTTAACCAACTCTATAGCACTTGAAACTTCCACCGGCAAAAATTTATGAACACTATGGTCAAGGATTAGTAAGTTAATTCTTCTTGAGTCTGGTTCAATATCTAACGACATGGTTATTTTAGGTTCAGACATCTTTTTTTTAATCTTTAGACAAAAATTATTAAAGAAAAAAAAAAAACATTACTTTTATAAAACTAAATTTACTAAATTTGGCGAATTGAATTTTTATTATTTTTTAAAAAGTAACTACTTTTTATACTATCTGTCAATTCATTGAGGTAGATGAATTTTCTTAAATTAATTTTTTTGTTTCACCAAATTGCCCGATTTAGTTGTGTCAAGCCTAATGGCAAATTTTTATTATTGTATCTAAGTAACTTTTTTCATCCTATGGAAGTCAAATGAAATGCATGTATTCCACCAAAGTGCTCGATTTAGTTATGTCAAATCTAATGGTAATTTTTATTATTGAATATATTATAGAAGTAACCTTTTTTTTCTATGAAACTCATTAAAACACTATAAAAAAAAGCCGAAATAAGGAAAGTGTGGTTTTTTCTTACATTATTTTTTGTTCCACCAAAATGCCCAATTTAGTTGTGTCAAGGCAAATGAAACAGTCCTTTCAACAATGTTTGTTGAAATTGTAGTTTATATATTATTTGGAGTCTAAATAAGGAAATGTTCTATGTAACATCTTTAGATGAAATTTTAGGTCATTGGGGAACGTTGCCATTTTCAATATGATTTTGTCTTTAGAACTATAAAATAGCGGTGTTATGCCCCTTCATCTCTTTAGACTCGATTATTATATTCTACTCTTATTAATATAAGTAAAAAGTAAAAAGAAAGATTACTTTGTAAGATGATACAAATACGTACTTTATTTGATAAATACAATAATTACATAATTGTTCTTAAACCGAATTATGATTTTTTAACATGGAAGTTGCCAGACTCAATTTCTTCGAAAGAAAATCCCTATTTATCTTTTAGAAAGAATTTTTTCAAATCAGCAAAGGCTATTCAAAAACAAAAATCAATCGATATCAGTCGTATGGATAGAGATATTACTGAAGCTTGGAAAAATGCGGATGAACAAGTTCGTATAGAATATGAAAAGCTTTACTATCTCAATAAAGTCCCTGATCCGAGTACTTCAAAATTATGGAATATAAATGATACATATGCCTTGCTCCATTATCTTAACACTCGAAGTACTACTTATATTGCGATAGAGAATTTTCTTTCCTATAATGGTAACTATAATAACAAGCTTTCTCAACCAGGTTTACTCTTCAAAAGAAAAAGAAGAAAAAGAAGTATAAAGATCAACGTACAAAATCTAGCTGCTATTAACAGAGTACCATTACCACCAAAAGTACTTCGATTATTTATTTTTATGAAGTCCGACAAACTCATGACTCTCTTCAAATTTCAGTTCACACTTTTTATTTGCTTATTTGTGGAGATGGAAATTTTAGATTTTTAATCCAACAAACAATTATTTATTTAATTTTATAATGTAAGTATTTTGTAATAGTAAAAAAAGAAAACTACAAAAAATTAAGAAAAATATGGAAAAAAAACCTCTGAAATTCAGAGCCCTAAGACGCGAAAAAAAATTTTTTTTTTTAAATTTTCTAATGTATAAATTTGTTTTATAACATTTGTATTTTGGGAATTATGAAAATTTTATTTTTCCTTTTTGATTTACTCTATCTATCCTTTTCTTTAAAGTCCTTTTTCTTATTAGTACCAAAAATTAGCGTAGATAACGGAGATTGAAACAAATTTATCATTGTAACAAAAATTTTACTCAACTTGTATGCACTCACATCATGATTTTATTTTTATTATCTATATTTTTTATTTGGAATATCGAAATAAATTATATTTTTATAATCCTAAGCTTTAAGTAAATAAACACACTATGACTTTATACTTGGATATCCCGATTGACAAAGAACCTTGGTTTTGAAAGATTATCAATTGAAATTATCTTTTATTATAAATTTCGAATTGAAATAACCAATTATGGTTTTTGACTAAATTGATATTTTTAAGGTTTAAAGTTAGTCAAAAATCAAATTTTTTTTTTTTTTGCCTGTTTTCTTTCGTCTTTTACAGATATGGATCATCATACCACCTGGAATGTAGGTTTAAATCGCGATTAAAGTCATAGGGAAAAAGAAGGGAGGAGGAAAACCGGTACGATACTGTTCGGCTGATCAGTACGGTACGATCCTCCAAATTATAATCGTACCGTACTTGTTCTATAATATTATTGAAACCAGTACGGTACGGTACGATACTTTCTATTAACCAACCGTACCGGATTTCTATATACCCCGATTTTCTATATATACCCTATGTTAATGATCTCAATGATATTAATAATGATTGACGTCAAAGCGTTCTTAATAAAAAAAAAAAGTTTTTTTTCAAAAAAACAAAAAAAAAATTCCATAAATAAAAATTAAATAAATCGAGGGAGTGCGAATCGTCGGTACAAAATATGATCGTACCGTACTTAATATTATGGAATCAGTACGGTACGATTATAATTTGAAAATTCGTACTGATCTGCAAAATCGTACCGTACTGATCAGCCGAACCGTACCGTACCGGTTTTCCCCTATACTCAAAAAATATTTAGATAAGGTTGAACGATTGATATAGGCAAAAATGACATTTGTCAGGATTGAATTTTAGTTCAAACCTCCTAGTATATTTTACTCAATTTGTTTGATATAATATAGTGTGTCGTATGGTTTAGAAAGAATGATATCAACATCCATAGAATTTCAAAATTTCGTTATCACTTGCATAAAGTTTAGTTTTCTTCCCTGAATCATCATCCACATGGCTTACTGGAGACAACCAGACTGATTTGCGGCTTACGTCCATAAAAGCGTATGTTTTCAGTAAATTTAACGAGATTTTAGATTTTAATTGAAATTAATAAATAAATTCTGCAGTTTTACTAAAATAATATTAATGAAATTAATAATTAAATTTGCCGCTTTTCGATCGTTAATTCCGAAGCGAAATTATTCCAAGTTGAAATGTCCAGCACAACTTGTATATAAAAATCGTTATGAAGGCATGAGAACACTAATAGAAACATATGGGAGCTTGTCAATAGAAAAGGAGGAAATCTAAAAAAAAAATTAAAATTTTACTTCATATGCTAAATATGATTTTTTTTTTAGTAAAATAAGTCCAGATTTAACTTTAACTCATAAAAACATTTTTTTTTTAAATTTCCCCCCCATCTATTGGCAAGCTCCCATATAGTTTCATAGACGCAATTTTAAAACTTTTTAATTATTGAAAAAATTTTCTTTATTCTAGCTATTGATGAAATTGCGGTAAATTATTTGAAAACTGAAAGTAATTGCAGAGGTTACTGACAACTCAACAAGTATGTTAAACAACCAATTTACCATGTTGTGTTGTTCTCTTCAACTTATCTAAATATGCTATAAAGAATTTCATGTACTTATCAATCAAGCTTACATTAAAGACTGATATAATGCACTAATTTTTAACTATTTAACGATTAATGATCTAGCATTTATTAAAACAACATAAATAGAAGAATCATTATAGATTAAAATTTGGAAATTTGTTTGTAGACTATAAAAATGAATGATCCACATTACAGGATTTCTAAAATTTACAGATATTATGGTGGAAGTCAATGTTCAACGTTAAGCTAAATTCTTACCGAGTGTGTATTGAAAATGATATTTTGCTATGTATTATTTTGTTTATATTTTTGAAAGCTAAAGATGAAAAAATCAGTACAACCAATAATGGAAATTTTGAGTAACTACCAATAATGAAAAAACGAATTTGAGATACAAATATATACTACAATGCTATAAATTCCAATAATCACCACGTCTATTCACACCAAGAAATATCTAGAAATCCCCATTTCATTGGTTCTTTCTGAAAGTTTGTTCTCAGATGTTTGTAATATGATTACAGAAAAACGTAATAAATTATATCCTTACTGTATACATGATATTCTTTTTTTAAAACTTAATTCAAAATTTTTAATGGTTTAATGAATAGAATTATTATAATAGAATTAGTTTTTTCTGTTTTAATAATAATAATCATAAATTTTAAACTTCTTGATATTGTGCTTATATACCAAATCAAAGCATCAAAAGGCATCAAATTCATTTTTTACTAACATATAAAATACATCAATTATTTACCTTTATAGTTAGTTAGACTTATGATAAAGCCTGCACTCGATTTGAAGAATGTTGGCAACATTGGAAGACTAAAAAGCGCTATCCTTGTACTGATTGTAGCAAATCTACTACTACAGCTTGTGGACGGTGCGCTAAACATATTAGAGGATATTATGTGATGTAATATTATAATAAATTATGAGATAAGGCTCAGAGATTAGACTTGATAAAAGATGCGACTTAGAGGGAAAACTTAGCATATGGGGTGAGTGCTGGGAAAAAGGACCAAATCGACAAAAAATTTTTTTTTGAAATAACAAATGATCTAAGTCAGA
>CAMKVN010000732.1:0-24559 GCA_946474995.1 Funneliformis geosporum
CCGATTTGAACGAATTTTAGCTTGTTAGAATCGCGGCACTGAGAAGAATCTGAATACGGTATCGGTTTTTGGGTAGTCGGCCTACTGAAAAAATATTTCTACACTTAAATTTCATTAAATAAGAATTTTTGATGTAGATCGCTAAATTGCGCATAATTGGTCTTAATAATCGCACTTCAAATATTTACTGAATATTAGCTAGGTTTTAAGGTTTAAAATAAATACAAAACCATGTTTCTAGTATTCGTGATTGGTGAGTTATAAGCTTTTAAAGGCAAGCAACTCTACTTGCGTTTCTTTTGTAAGCCACTGTATAAAATTAGGTTTTGAGATAAAAAATGGAGTTAACATTGAAAATTCAATCAAAGATATTGCTGGTACACATGTGGCTAATTTAAATCTGACTAGAAATACAGGTATTGACTTTATTTCCAAATATATTGATATTTTGCTAAAAATACTAATTATACTAACTAGTACTTTTGGATTAGATAAGGAAAATCTATGCACAATAGCGGGGATTTTGAATTTTTAAAATAGAGTTAGCCTCAAAATAAGGAAAAATATGGTTATATTTGTACTTGTGCTTTACCAGGAATTGGTATTTGAAAAGAGTATTCATTAGATAATGTAGAGAAAATTATAAAAAAAAGAAAGTTTGAAAACCCTATCCCAAAATATACTCAACATACAGAACTGAGCAAACTATGGACTATGCCGATTGTGTGCAAACCTAGTAATCTTATTTATCTGGTATCCCGTGATTTTTTATAATTAATAATGACTATAATAAATCGATTATCAGGCAAAAAATCAGTTATCAGGCATTAAGAAAAATTATTAATGCCTTGATAATGATTTTTTTTGCCTGATAACCGATTTTTTGCCTGATAATTGATTTATTATAGTCATTATTAATTATAAAAAATCACAGAATACCGGATAAATCACTTATCCAGCACTCTGAGCCGAATAACTACCACTACTTACAAGGTAGCTAATAATATTGGGAACCAAATTTGATTTTCCCAATATAATAGTTATTCAGCACTTCGTATTGAATAACTATTAATTAATTAATTATTTATTTTTTTTAGACTGAAAATTACTAATTTGATTATATAATAAAAAAATATATTTATTAGTGCATATAATGTATAATATGCAATAATGTTACTATTACTAATTTTTCTAATATCAACAATATTGTCAGAGTCTGATATTAATTGACGTAACTAATTAAATAGAAATTAATCACGAATCTGCAAATCATAATTCACAAAGATAAATTATTATGATTTTGATAATAATAAAAAAAACTTTTATTTTAAGTCAATTTTTTGTATAGTCATAACTTTTTCTTTTCTAGTTGGGCTTTAAAAGAAAATGAAAAGATTTGAACATGTGAATCAGTAAAAAGAATGATTGCAGAAGTAAAATAATTATTAGAAATAATATTTCATACAGGAATAGCAAATCCATGCTAAAAAATGAGTTCACAACAAATGCATGAAGAATTACTGCAATGAGTATAGAAAGATGAATTACCTGAAGAGAATGTGCCTAGAGTTTTGACTATTTAAAATTGGATATTAGGCTTTTCACGAAGATGGAAAGAAGCAATAGCATTTTATTCTATGAATGAAAATGAGGGTTTCGAAAGTTTATTATAAAAAAACTAAACTATTTTTTATTTAAAAATTGTGAAATTTAATATATTTGAATATAAAACTAAATAATTCAAACGTTATATTTGCTAAAAATCAATAAAATATATATTTTATTTGTTGTAAATCTGTTGTTACTACAAAGTAAACATATTATTAACAAAAGTCAATATACATATTTTTTTAAAAAAAACTGATTTTTTGACATTTGTTACAGTTACTTATTAATTTTGGATGGCTGTGCATGATATTTAAAGTTTTAACCTTAATTGGATTTTTGTAATTTGAATGTATTTATAATCGATCGGCATAATTTTACCCTAAATTCATATAGTAATTTAGTACTGATTTCTCATAAATCATGTTTTAAACAATTTAAATGTAACTTTTATTATTATTATTTTATATAAAAATCATCTCTGATAGTTAAAATGCAACTTTTATTATTATTTTTCCTAGCAAAAGTTATCTCTAAAAGTTTAGATGTAACTTTTATTATTTATTTTTATAATAAATATTACATCTAAATAGTAAAGATTATTTTTATTAGTATTTTTCTAATAAAAATACATCTGATGATTCAAGATTGACTTTTATTAATTTATTTTAATAAAAGGCATTTCTAACAATTCAAATATGACTTTATTAGTTATTTTTCTAATAAAAAATACCTTAAAATTCAAATCATTTATTATTAATTGAAATTTAAATTAATCTAACATTTTAAATTAGATCTATTTAGTTCAGAATTTTCAGTTCAGATTGAATTATAATTCAAAAAAATCTGAACTAATCTAAATTAATATTTTACAATCTAACTAAAATGAACTAAACTGAATTAAAAAATTTTTAGATTGATTTGATCTGTTTAAAGCTTTAATTATAATCTCAAATAAATAAAAAGCTATGTAAACTATACAGATCTTCAAAATTATATCTTTATTCAAAAATTTTATAATTTTAAATGAAATAATAGAAATAATATTATTTTAAAAGTTAAAGATATAATTTATAAGTGAATATAAAGTATAGAAGAAGATAATAAAAAGATAAAGTTAATGAATATGCAAATATTATTTTAAGCATATAAACTAAAAATTATCTTCTATTATTTCTTAACAATATATTTATAAACTTCAAAATAAATTTAATAATAATATATATATACTAATGTTTAATGCTATATATAATAATTTTGGAAAAGAACTAATATTGATAGAAAGATCTTTACTTTAAGGTCAACAAGTTATAGAAATATCATATATTGAAAAAGAAAGTTATTTTATAAAATTAATAACTTTTAAAAGTTTATATATTATATTTTTAGTATATTATATAAAAATTAATATATTTTTTAAAGGTTTTGTCTTTTTTGAACTGTAAAAGTTAGCTAATTTATATAATATAAGAATATTAATTAGTGATTAATACTATGTTAAAATGTTTAATAACTGATATTATACAGTTGTATACTAGATTTTCTGTACAGATTTACATATATTTCAAAAAAATTTGTATGTGAAAATTTGTAAGTCATATAAAAGCTTTGCAATAGAAAAATACAAAACTCTAAAAAATTAAATTTTTACTTTATAAGCTAAATATAATTTTTTAGTAAATAAATCAAGATTTAATAAAATTTTTTTTAGAATATCATACCTTTCTATTACCAAACTCTCATATGCATATACATATGTTATATTACTAAAATTATACACTGTTTTTGATTTTACAAAATATAAAGCAAGTTCATATTTTAAATTATTTACATATTTATTTTTTAATCCTATCATCAATTTAAATAAAATTATAATAATTTGTTTTTTATCTTTATTTTTATTATAACTTAAATGATTGATATTAATATATTATATATTTTAACATAACAAAAAATCCTTTTAGATCTAAATCTGTATTTTTAAGTATTTTATCAAATTCATTTGAAACTATTTTGTCTTTTTTTATATAAATAATTATCATTATTTTGATTTTATCTTTAAATAATAATTTAATCAATAAATTTAAGATAGTAATAATTTATTTTCATTATAAGTTTGTTGTTAAATAGTTTTATTTATTAATATTTTTTTTATGATCAAATTTAATTAAATATTTAAATTATTATCTTAATAATAAATAGAGTAAGATTTATTATTAATCTTTTATCATAGTATTTTATTATAAGAATTTTTATATATTTTTTCATATATAATTTTAACTTATATTTACATATTATATATTTTATATCACATAAATCTTTGTAATACAAAAAATGTATTAAATGCATAAATTATATAAAAATATAAATTATATTAACTTATTAAGCTAATATTTTTTCTTATATTTTATTTAAGATTATTATGTTAAACTCTTTATATATTGTTTATCAATATAATTATTTGCCTTATATCATTTTACTAATTAACAATTAATATTTATAGTAAATTAGTTAATTAAACAAATGTATAATGATCAGCCAATTAAAATAATTAAAAAATGTATAATAATCAGCTAATAAAATGGATTTTTAACAATATTATACTAATTTGCTTTATATATCTTTTACTCATAAAAATACATATTTTCTTTTATAGTATTCATTATAATATATAATTATTATTGATATTACATTAAAATTATTAATAATTTTACAATATTACAAAATTATAATAAGTGAATAAAGCTTATCCCTAGATTGTAGAATTTTGCAAGCAAATTTACCTGCTTATTTATTATAAATTCTTGTCTGATTTACTTTATAAATAATTGATATTATTTTTTTTTAAATTAATTTTATAAATATGTAATATATTATAACAAGTTTTATTTTTAATTATATAATAAAAAATTTAATGTTACTTAAAAGCTAAAAATTTGTAATTTTAAAAATATTCAAACTATCTATTAATATTATATTTATAAGGAAATTTCATATTTTTTTCTAATATAAAAAATCATTTCTTCATTTCTTCATTAAAAAAAGTAAATTAAAGTTAAGATACAAGTATTTAAATATTTTTTTATCGAAATAATGGAACTTCTTTAATCTTATTATATCACTTTTTTAATATTATGAAATTTTATGTTAAAATATTGTCAAGTTTAATAATTTTTCTTTCATATCTATAGTAAAAATTGATCAATATTATTTATATTTAATCTCAATAAATATTGATATTATAAATTTGAAGTTATGTATAATTTGAGTAAGTTATGTAGAGTTCTTTATTTCGCTTAAAAATAGTTGATAAAGTATCTAAATTTGAGTAAATTTTAAATTTGACTTTTCTAAAACTACTGACTAATTTTACAAATTTATATGTAAATCAAATAATAAATTTTATATTAAAATTAAAAACAATTGAAAGTATCATTTTAAAGTAATTTTTTGGTTTCCAAAAAATTTTCAATATAACGAAATATATGGGAACGTTTCCAGTAAAATCAAGTCATGAGGCATAGTAAATCATATGATCCGTAATGTGATATTATTTTATTTTGTAACGAAATTGAAATTATCTAATTTTAGTATTATATGACCTCTAAACTGGAGAATCAGCAAAAATCAATCCAGCCAAAAATGGACATCGTATTGAAACAATATTTCGTCATACATTGAATAAATGTGCATGAATTGCATAAATGCATAATTACACTTACCTTCTTAACTATATTTTTTGTACAATGAAAATCAACATATAAGGACACAGACCAAAAGGCTATCATCTATCGAGTGACCATCTTTTCATCTTGAACATCTTTGATCAAATACAAAGAAAATATCATACAATGAACAAGAAGGTTTGAAAAAAAATTGTTATTTTATATTAATAAACACCATAATTTATACTAAAAAATGCTTTTTTTTGGACGAATAGGTACTTTTAATGGGAAAAAGTGGGTCTGGCAAGACTTCTATGCGTAGTATTATCTTCCACAACTATGTCGCAAGAGATACACGACGATTGGGTGCAACAAGTTGAGTAAAAACAAATTTTTTGTTTCATTATTTCAACTTCTTATTTACTAACGTTATTATTACGACACAAAAGTCGATGTCGAGAACTCTCGTGTACGTTTTCTTGGTAACTTGGTTCTAAACCTTTGGGACTGTGGAGGGTATGTTTATTATATTAACCATCAACTAACTTTCCTTTCATATCTTGCAACATTTTTTTTATTTATTATTTTATTAGTTAATAAATTGACATGGTACTTTTTTTGAAAGTCAAGAGACATTTATGGAAAATTATTTTGCGGCTCAGCGAGATCATATTTTTCGTAATGTAGAAGTTCTCATTTATGTATTTGATGTAGAATCACGCGAAATAGAAAGAGATATGCACTATTATCAGGATTGTCTTGAAGCAATACTGGCAAATTCAAAGGATGCAAAGATCTTTTGTTTAATACATAAAATGGACCTAGTACAAGAAGAGCTGAGGAATAAAGTAAGCAAATCTTTATAATGATGATTTGTTGGAGAATAGGATCAGTTTAAATTATTATTTCCTCATAGATATTTACTGAGCGATTAAATGAATTAAAAACACGTTCCGAACCTTTAAAGATTACAGCATTTGCTACATCCATATGGGATGAGACCCTTTATAAAGTAAGTTGAATGATAGCTATTATTACGGTATGCATGATTAACGACATGATTTTCTCGACTGTAGGCATGGTCTTCAATAGTACATTCCTTAATTCCGAACGTGAGACAACTCGAGTCACATCTTCAAAACTTTGCTACTATATGTGAAGCGGATGAAGTTGTGTTATTTGAGCGTACCACATTTCTAGTAATTTCTCATTCAACTAGAATTGAACATTCAGATGTTCATAGATTTGAAAAAATCAGTAATTATATGAAACAGTTTAAGCTGAGTTGTGGGTGAGTTACTTATAATAAAATAATTTAAATTTCCATCAATTCCATTGAGTATTAGAAATGATGACACTCTCGTTTTATATAGTAAATTCCAAGCTCAATTTAAAAGCATGGAAATTCGACAGGCAAATTTTGCCGCATTCTTTGACGTTTTGACTGCCAACACATATGTCATGGTCATTATGTCTGATTCATCTGTTGGTATGTACTGTAAAGGAAAATTTCTTGTTTGTATGAAATTTGTTTTTTAATATTTTTTTTTTTGTTTTCAATTAGAATCTGCTGCAACCCAAATGAACATTAGTGTGGCAAGAAAACATTTTGAAAAATTAGAAGTTATGCCTAGATAATTTAATTCATTAATAATCTTTATTTATAATGCACTATAGGTTGCCATTCTCTCGTTTTATTTATTTGTAATTTTTAGCAGTTCTATTATTATTTGTATTATATTTAGTCTTCATCTCTTATTTTTTTTTTTTTTTAAAAAAAAGAATTTGTTTCCTACCAAATAAGTATTGATAAATAATTATAAAAAGAACAGAAAACCTTTTTTTTTTTTTAAAAAAAAAAAAAAAGCGATCAGGTATCGCTTTCTGTTAATTTAATCCTAATAAAATAAATTGCTTGATAGTAATAAACCAAATAAGATGTAGTTCGAAAAATTTAATTTACTAAAGTTTTCTGTCTTTTTTGTTTAATATATTCTAATCTCAGTTTATCTAATTCTTCTTGTGTAGTACTAAACATCAATATATCCAATAAAATATGTAATAATTTAGTAAAGCAATAATATAGAATATTTTAGTCAATATGAAATAAATAGAAATCCTCACAATTTATTTAAACAATTGTTCATGGTTTTTAGTTGGCTTCTACAAGCCCACGCAACCGAAACAACTCTTCCTGTGGTACAATCAACAAATTCTTTATAGCCGGTAAGGTAGAAATGAGAAAAATGGGTAATTTATAAAAAAAAAAAAAAAAAATATTATTTACCTTTAATTAATGATGCACAATTTGTTCTTGCATTCATCTTAAATTTCTTAAGTAATTCTTCTTCTTCCGCACGTGTTAATATGTTCATGATTTTATAAAATTTATAATAATAATACAAAGTGAAAAAAAACAAGATTCCGAGATAGACTTATTGATTTTTCAGTTGTGGACGATCGTTTAGTATTTTTGGCCAGGATTATCATATTACATTTTTTAAATAAGATTTTAAATAAGTTATTTATTTTTATTACATTTATA
This sequence comes from Funneliformis geosporum, assembly GCA_946474995.1. Lineage (NCBI taxonomy): Eukaryota > Fungi > Glomeromycota > Glomeromycetes > Glomerales > Glomeraceae > Funneliformis > Funneliformis geosporum. The sequence continues at coordinate 7,816 of CAMKVN010000732.1, forward strand.
ACTTACAATACAAATTTTTTACACGTTATCATAAAAATATCTAGATAAATATATATATAAAAATACACACATATATATATTTCATTATTTCACAAAGAGAAATGCACAAAATAATAAATTAATTGGTGATATTATCAACACCGTAACTACGTACACATTATTATAATTAATTGATAAATTACTAATCAGTTTTTCCCATGTTCCCACCAGATAACATTGTTCAATTCAGATTTATTCCATGGGTTTTTTGAAGCATTGGAATCTGGATCATTTGTTTGAGAATTATTTGCATTAATTGCGACATTATCATTAACACCCTTGTGTTGATTACTGTGTTGTTTCTTCTTCTTTTGCTTAGTTTGTTTAGGATTACTTCCTAGATTATTTGATCCACTGCGGTTATGAGCTTTGCCATTTTTTTGTTGTGTTGGATGTGACAGAAAACCTAGTGATGTCGTTGGTGAAGGTTGGGCCGATACATTTGTTGATTGCGAATGAAATGTCATTAATGGTGGAAGGTTAGGATGAGTATGCATCTGTTGTGGCATCTGTTGTTGCATTTGAGAGGAAGCTTGCGCGGATTGAAGTTGATGATTAGTGTGTGGCAATTGAACAACTGGTTGCATGGGAGGAATTTGATGAAGCGGAACCGATTGGACATCTTGTGGTGGTTGATTGCATTGAAGATGATTGGTAGATGAATAATGAATAGGATATTGATGCGTCGGATGTTGAAAATTAATGCCTGAGGCCATTATTTGACTGGGTTGAGAACTTTGTGAACTTTGTGAAGACATATTCGGAATTTGACTGTATGTTTGTTGTGAATAGATGTTTGGAGTGTTTGGTGACTTGATACGATTATAATTGGAATGTTCGAATGAATTATTTGGAAAGGATGGGCTGTTATAAACCAAAATATCTCGAGACATACGATGATCATCGATGATATCATTATTCATAACACGAGGAGTATGTATGGGAGAATATGAAACTGTTGATGTACTAGCAACATTCATCTGTAATCGCATCCTCAACTCTGCTAATTCGTTGGTAATTTCAGAATTCTTATTTTGCAAACTCTGGTTTCTTTCAAGAATTTGTTTCAAATCCAGAGTACGTTGTACGACTTCCTCGGCTTTTGTGTTTGCTTCTTTCGTCAATTCACTATTATCATGTCGTAATTGACTAACCTCGGAACTTTTATTGTCAAACTTAACTTCGAGATCTTGACACATTTTCTGTAAAGACTCAATTTGGGTTGAATGATTCTCGGATTCTCTAACGCGTTGACGAAGGCTTTTTAATTCTGTTTCTAATTCATGAGCACGACGTCGATAACGATCCAGTTCAACTGAGTGAGTTTCTAACTCCTTCATTTTCAAACAGGTACGTTCAAGGTCAGAGGCTTGTTTCTCCAATTCCTTAATACGAGGACGTAACTCAGCAAGTTCAACTACTTCTTCTTCTAGCTCTTGGCGAACTTTATTTAATTCATTCACTCTGTTTTCTAAAGTCTTCTTAGAAGTACGATGAACGGCGAGTTCTTTTTGGATTGTCTGGATTGTCTCGTTTTCAAGTTTACGAGCTTGCTTCATTTCATTACATTCCAACTTCAATTTTGCAATTTCATTCGAATCTTGATCATGTTGATTTTGGAGTTCACGGTTTTTCCTTAGCAGTTCAGTCTTCTCATTTTCAATTTTTTCTTGAAATTCTTTCAACGAATTATAATGAGAAGCTTCTTCCTCCAATTGACGATATGAAGTACGCAAGCTTTCTTCTCTACTTTCGACTTGCTGAAGTTTAGATTTAAGTTCACTGATGTTGGACTGATGACTATTTTTTGTAGTAGTATTCTCTTCAAAAAGCTTTTGGTTTTCATTCTGTAGGAGACGAAATTTTTGCATCTGCCCTTCTAACGACAATTCAACCTGGTTATTTTTGTTTCGAACAAGGTTGAGTTCAGACTGCAATTCTAAAATCATAGTATCTTGCTTACGCTCTTTCATCTTGTATTCTTCAGAACGTTTGGCGAATTCATTTGCAAGTAAGGTATTTTCTTCTATCAACTTATTATTCTTAAAACGTAATTGTGCAACTTCGGCATCAAATTCGCTAAGACGATGACGTAACGCCTGTGAATCCGTCATCTCATCATGAAGTTGCTGTTGACGATCTTGCATCTTTCGATGTTCATTCTGCATTTCTTGAAGACGGGTCTTTAATTCGTCAAGCTGACTAAGCTCTTTTTGAAGCATGTTTTGAAGTTCTACATGACGTCGTTGAACATTACTTGTAGATTGAACTTCATCTTTAGTCTGTTTAAGTTCCGCTTGAAGTTGCAAATGCCGTGTCTGCACTTCTTCATGCCTTAACAAAAATTCTTCATGAGAAGAACGAATATCTTGTTGATAATCTTGCAATTCTTGTAAAAACTGTTCCTGCATCTTATTGAATCTTATTTCTTCGTTTTTTCTTTCAGTTTCTTCAAGTCGTCTTATCGTATCATCCTTTCTTTTGTCTGATGCGGAAGAACTACTTGTAGTACATTCAGGCTTAGTTTCAGCCAATGTTGTTCTAACTTCAGACACAAGCTTCACAATATGCTTCTGAACTTCCATCTCAACTCTACTAACCACTTCGCTTGATAAGTTTTTCTGGAACTCTTCCCAGTTTGGTGGACTATTTTCAACATATTGAACCGGGAAGGGTGGAGGTGGTGCAGCAGGCACAAAGAATGCCTGATCAAAAGAAGTTGAGACGAAACTACCGTACGAACCTGTTGTAGTGTCAAGTGCTGAAAGTTCAGATGGTAAAATCTGTTGGCTCGATTTCCTTGGTTTTCTTTGATAGGGTAATTCAGTATCACCATTTACATCCAATACCGCCTAAGTTATTTTAGTTTAAATGAGCAGCAACGTTAGCAAATCAATTTGTAGACGAAAAAAAAATGAAATAGACAGATGATGAGAATAAGCGAACCTTCTCCTTTTTGTTCTTTTTCTTCCGATCATCCACCTCAGTTTTCGAATCAGAATCAGACCTATTCTGATCCGTTGATGAACCGCTTGAGGCGAAAGTTGGTTTAAAAGACGGCGCTAGAGCATTTAAGTTGCTCTTTCGACGACGAGCACGTTCTTTTTTGTCGAGTTCCTCGAGACCAGTTTCTCTTGCATTCTCATTTGTTTTTGAGGATGAAGCTGCACTTTCTTCTTCTTTTGTTCCTTTCGATCTCCCTGCTGTGGATTGTTGTTTCGCAGGGAACGTAAAGTCTTGGGCCAATCTTCCGTAGTTTGAGCCCCGGGTCTTTTGCTGATCAGGGACTTTTCCAAGTAGTTTTTCAAGGGCTTCTATTGCCCCTTGCGGCATATCTTGTGTTGAGTTCTGGATGGATAACAATATCATTAAAAATCCAATTTTTTTTATCGCAACATTATGAATAATAGTAAAAATAACTAACGTCGTTTTTCGTGCCATGTAAAGCATTTAAAGTGTCTTTAATATCTTTTTCCCTCTTTTCCCTCTTCTCTTTCTTGTTTTTCGGGTAATTTACGATGATAATCTTATCATCCATATCCATTAAAAACGATGAAGATTGAAAAATGTCGGGCTTTGAGTTCGTGTCAGGAAATCTTTTCTTCGCCTATAATCAGGTAAGGCGGAAAGGGAAAAGAAAGCAAAGTAGAATATATAAGATGATTATTCATTAATGTGACATGGTTTTCACGTCCGATAACTTCGTCATTCGATGAATATTATAAACCATTCGAATATTTTTCTTTTGTAAACGTAATTAACTCATAATCTAATCAAATTTTTCAAGTTCGCGAAAAAATAAATTTGATAATGAATTATCCTAAATCCTGTAGTCTTCTATTCGGGATAATGCTGACATTCTTTGAAGAAAATCAAGTCATTTGAGGCTTCTCATTTACCTCTTCTGTTACAGACTTTTCGGCCATCTCCTCTTGTCTTTCCCTGGTGGCCTCATCCAGCAACTTGTATGCGCTCTCGCACTTTGGTAGCGTTACGGTGGCCATATTTGTTCTTGTCCTTTTAGCCTTCTTTGGCAGTGCGGGGGTAACTGGAGTTGCTGATGTTGTCATTATGTTATTAGCTTTATACAATTGTTTTTTTTATTTTATTTTAAGGGATGAGATCAATTAAAAATTTACAAAAAAGAACAAAATTATGATAGAAGAGAATTTATAAAAAAAAGCATTTGAAACAAAAAAAAAAAAAGAAGATAAAAACGAATTAAATAATATAATAAAAATGAGTAGGAAAAAAAGAAATATTTGAAAAGTTAAATATTCGATGATAAGATAATTTTTTTTTGTTCTCGCGACCAAAAAATCTGAAAATAGTGAAATTATAAAAGTCTAAAGGTCGCACAAACCCGTTTGTAACAGAAAAAAGGCAATGATTTTCCAGTAACCATTGAAAATACTTTTTTTGTTGAAATGAAAACAATTAAATGGTTTTTTAATATTTATGTGTTTCTATTTCTCCTTGACAAACCAACAATGAAATAATTGTCTAAAATTTCCCAACAAAAAAAAATTTCAATAAACGAAATGAACGAAAACAGTTTATTTTATAATCCCGGATTTCACTCCGGCAAAATCGCCGTACTCATGCATATCGTTACACAAAACGTTTGTTCGTTTCTCCAAAAAAAAAAATATCTAGTAACTTCACATTATCAAGTTGTTTATCGAACAATCAAACACAAACAATGCACTAATATTTAAACTCTTGATCAATATTGTAACAATAAATCACACTTATCTAATTATGGAATACGGGCTGGGCTGTACGTGGCTGTGGATTTTATCTCGAGAAAATTTTCATTTTTTTTTTATTGTCCAAAAAAAAAAATATATTAAAAATTAAAAATATTAAAATAAAAAAAATTTAAAATAAATATTTCTTTTTGATTATGTCGATTACGCGTACGGCAAATTTTTCTCGTAAAACAAATGAGACTGATATTAATGTAGCGATACATTTGGATTCAGTGGGAAATCAAACAATTGAAATCAATTCTGGCATAGGATTTTTAAATCATGTAATTTTTTATAAAATGAACTTTCCATTTTTATAAACATACGATATGTTCTCATAAAGCCTCATAAACCGCTCCTTTTACATGGGAAATAGATGTATCATGCTCTCGCAAAACATTCGGGTTGGTCACTAACACTAACATGTAAAGGTGACTTGCACATTGATGACCATCATTCCGCAGAAGATACAGCAATTGCATTAGGACTTGCATTCAAGCAGGCATTGGGAGAACCAAGAGGCATAAAAAGATTTGGTTATGCTTACGCTCCATTAGATGAGGTGATAATCATCACTTTTTTTATCAAGATGCATTTTCAGGATATTCGTTTTTTGGGGGTGGGAAGGAAATTATGACAATTTCTTTTACGTTTTTATTTGTTTACACATGGAAATTTGGCGGTTCCGTAGGCTTTGTCGCGCGCTGTTGTTGACATTTCGGGAAGACCATTTGCGGACATTAATATGGAATTGAAACGAGAAAAAATTGGGGAACTTTCAACTGAAATGATCCCTCACGTCTTATCGTCTTTCGCCACTTCTGCTGGAATTACATTACATGTTGATGTCTTAAAAGGAAAAAATGATCATCACAGGTAAATAACGAAATGATTTGTCCTTTATCCTATTAATATTAACATAATTCATATTATAGAGCAGAATCTGCTTTTAAAGCTCTTGCTGGAGCATTACGACAAGCAACTGAGAGGACTGGAACAGATGACGTCCCCAGTACAAAGGGTATTATATAAATAAAAGACTGCAAAGTATAACTTTGTTTTTTAATTATATTTAATTAAATCAAAACATGTATATTAAAGAATTAAATGACTTTAATTATGATCTTTGGGATTAATGATGTTATTATAATTGTTTTTTTTTGATGATTTTAAATTTCTCAATATTTAGTCCATTTTTTCTAATGCATTTAATCTTTCTGGAAGAGGTGGATGTGAAAAATGATATGCTGAATACCACGCGTCATTATTTATATTTCCCAAATTTTTCATTTGAATTTTGATTAATCCTGTACGAAGCTGTTTTCCAAAACCCAATTTCTTTGCGAAAGCATCTAGAAAAAAAAAATAGTCAATAATGCTAGTTTAAATAAGAAAAAAAGAATTTTCGAAATAAAATATTTCTAGTTACCGGCTTCGAATTCATGTTTTCTGCTTAATATGTTCATCGAAAATGCGACAACATTCTCAATAGGAGCATAAATGAATTGAAACAATATAAATCCAATCAAGGTTGGCTGTGTTTCAAACCCAAATGATCTATAAAGAACCGTGTTGCCAATAAATTGAGAAAATATAAAGAAAAGGAACAAATTGTGAATCTGATAAATGGTAAGGACTTTTATGGAATGATTTAAACTCCAATGTCCTAATTCATGACCTATAAAAAAAAATTCATATTTAAAATTTAATAATTAAATTGTTAATTAGGAACGAATTTGGCAAATATTTGACTATCTAATTATTTAAATTACCCACCAACAATGGCCAATATTTCCTCATTATCGGCTTGTTCAATCAAGGTATCATATATAACAATTTGCTTATTTTTGAAAAATCCATAAAAATAAGCATTAGAATGCCCAGATCTCTTACTACCATCTATTACATGTAATTTTTTAAGAGGGAATTTAATACGGGCGGCTAATGCTTCAATTTGTTCACGAAGTTCACCTTCTGGAAGTGGTGTAACTTTATTGAACAAAGGTTGAATAAGTGTTGGGTAAATGGTAAGTAGTATGAAATTAAAGATTATCCTAAAAATAAAAAATGTATATAAATTAGTTTAAACCCTTACGATAACATTGATAATATTTTAAATTGGCAAATATGAAAGACTCTTACATAAAAACCCAAACATAAAAGTAGAAATTGTCACCACTCCACTTAATGATTTGTAAACCTAAAGCTATAATTGGAAGACCTATAACACCAGTAATCAAAAAGCCCTTAACCGTGTCCATAACAAATAATCCTAAAGTCATTTTGTTAAAACCATGACGTTCTTCAATAACAAAAGTATAGTAAAGACTTAGAGGGAGAGATATGAAGTATAACAAAGTAGTAATTGTTACGGTGAAAATCAATGATTGTGTTATCTAAGGAGGAAACAAATATTATTTTAGACATTGTATACTAAGAGTTTTGACATTCATATATACATACAGATATATGTAACATATCGATAAATCGATAAATCGATAAATTGAAATTAAAAAAAAAAAAAACCTCATAATCCGTCCCGTACCCGGCATATGTCAACCATTCTCCAGAGAGGTTCCATAACCATGGAAGTACATCCCATACGATCATCCACGTACTTTGTAGTTGTCCAAATAAACCCGACACAAACCCGAACTTCGCCTTGTCAAGGCCATATTCTTGTGTTTTACGAAATTTCTCCCGAATTTCTTCGATATCTTGCAGAGATTTTGGTGGATTTGGTTCGCGAAGTTTCCGATATTGACGGACACTTTAATGTTAAAAACAGGTGAGAAACTAAATCGAAATCTCGAAACAAAAGATCTATCGTAAGGAGGTAATCATACTGAGATTAATACCCTAAATATTGTTCAAATGTGTAAACGGCCCAAGAAAAGGCCAGTACAAATTCTTTATATGGTGTACCCGGTGCTTTAAGATCGAAGCCAAGTATATCCATCGCGATTTCTTTTCTTGAAGAATAAATTTGTATAAAACTCGACATTTATATTAAGGATCGCGATTCGATCATATGACCGATCTTGAAGGTTGGGATTGGTTCGAATCTGATTGGACCGGATCGATCGTCACGATAAAAAAACTAAACTAGTAAACTAGGAAGCAAATCTTCAATCCTACGAGCCGTTAATTTGAACAATTTTGGTGGAAGCGAGCGAGATATTAGTATAAATTAGTAATTATAAAAATATTTAAGAAAAAACAAATTAATAAACGTACCGGGAGAAGACAAAAAGTATTGCACAGACAAGATTTAGCTCAATCGATCCGTGATTGGAGAAATTTCCAATGTTATTTTGGATTTAATTATTAACAAATATGTAAAGCCCATAACATATTATATTTTATACGTTAATAATGAAAAGTATGTTTATTTCTTTTATCAAAAACAAATAATGCCCATGAAGTTTATTCATCCAGAATAAATATGATAAAATACATAAATCATGCATTTCTTTTACTTAGTATTGCATCCTGCTAATATCACCTAATACACGTTCTTTTTTAGATCAATCGTATGCATGACTTTAACATAATGTTATTCTTCGAAAAGTGGTTTTCTATCGGTACACCTTAATTTACAATATGTTTCCAAAAGAATATTTCTAAAAATAACATGTAATGTACTTAAACAAAAGAACGGAATATAATATCATAAATTCTTTTACCATTATTAACTGGATCATCGGTAAATGCATTTTTAATTTCGATCTTTAGCTTATTCACGTCAAACATGGCGAAAGATCAAAATAAAAATACAGCTTGTTTATGACGCTTCTTTAGTCGTCTTACCTCAAGATATCGAAATAATTTTTTTGTAATGCTACTACTAATGTTATTCATATTGAGTTCAAAATCGGTCTAAAAATCGATCTTTAAAGGTCAATATCGAATGAATGTAAAAAATCACGTGCAGAACATACTGAAAAAAATAAGCCGTTTCATTAAAATCGATTCTTACGAAATTTTGTTACTTTTACTTTTAAATACATATTGACATGGAGTTTTATAAAATATTAACAAGCTTTGTAAGTTTATTTAATCTGAACAAGATTTGGAAAATTAAAAAAATTTTTTTTCGCATGAATAACAAATAATTCAAAAAAATAAAAAAAATAAAAAAAAAATGCCTCCAGGACAATAAAAACATTTTCTTTTTCATTCAAATTATTACAAAGATTCTAAGATTAAGTAATTCAAAACCATCTATTTAAATTTTTTTTTTTTTTTTTTTTGCTATAAATCATTCATAAGTCTCTATAAGGAATATATAGCATATATATTATATATATATATTACGCGAGGAATGTAATTAAACTTACATAAAACTTTTTATATACAAAAAAGATGCAATATAGAATGAGTGTAATTTGTTTGATTGGATAAAATACAATTGAGTGAAATGCAAAGAATATATGGAATAGTATTAAAAAATATGGACATATGGATGTGAAAATGCAATATTTATATAATGTGTGAATGATATGCTAAGTTGGATATTTATATGTTTTGTTTTTGTTGTGTCAAACGTGTCTATAATATTCATCGATAACGTCATCTACACCATTAGCAGCAAAAGTATCAGTATCCTGGATCCTTATAATGACATTTTCTTGAAATTGTGGGGATGAAGGAGTAACATTAATGATTGGAAGATTTTGATAATGTTCAGGATAAACTGATAACAAATGATCTATGTGACTGACACTTCCTACTTCTCCAAAACTTAATGATTGTATTTGGGTAATCTCATTCAATGTTACGGAATTCCTAATAGTTGAAGAATCTGTCAATTCATCACTATCATAATTTTCAACATAACGTTTCGTTCCAAAATCATCATGATCATTTTCATCAAGGAATTCTCTTTCAGCTAACGTTCCTTTTCGATGATGCGTTGGAACAAGCATTTGTAAATCTTCATCAACTTCGTCTATAACGGTTTGGGTTTCTACTCCATCAATTTTTATTTTTAATCCAGACGTTAAATCGAACGCGGCCTGTTCACTTGGAGTACGATGTCCATTCAAGAACAAAATATTTTTGAAACCACTTTTCTTTTCTTTGCTAATTAAAACTTTTGGAGGAGGTGATATATGTCTTGTATTAAAAGTTTCAGACTTTCGCAAGGGATTTTTTGATAATTGCGGTTGTTTTTCGTTGGTATTATTACTGTTGTACGAGGTTGAATTAGTTTGAAAACTTCGAAGGGTTTCAGAGTAGGAAGTAGCAGTTTCATCTTCTTTACGAGATATATAACGAGAGATATAACAAAAACCGAAAACTTTATCCAACTTGAGAAGCTTGAGCCATCTTCCATAAGCTGTCATTGCATCTTGTCCTGTACCAAAAAATATGAATACGAAAAATCCAGCTAATGGTTTAGCATAATCCACAAATGTTACGCCATTAGTTTCTCCTGGGAACTTTTGGACAACATTATAATATAATCGGGCTTCATCCATGTTATATGGTTTAATACCATCCAAGATATTTGAGAAAAAATTGAGAAGAGCGGCTGGCAAGGCGAAAATGAGGAAAGTAATACAAAAGAAGACTAGACGATAGAATTTTGAAGAGCTAAGTCCGGATTCATTATGCCTTAGGAGTGATTGAATTTCAAGTCTTTTTTTAATAATGGCATAAGCAGTCATTCCTATGAAAAGAAATTTTATTTTTTATTTTTAGAATGCAGTTATCACGTGACGGCGCGGGTTGCAACATTTTTATTTGAATTCATACCTGAATAATAACAACCAACTAAAGAAATAATCGGGGGCCATATGTTATTGATGACAATGAAAACCCAATTGATTTGAGCGGGACTAAAACATCCAAGAACAGGGCGAATAGCATATTTACTTACTTGCACTATATAAAATAAGCTCATAAAGATGAGTGGCATTACAATACTAATAACAAAATCTCTTATAGCTCCTCTTCTTTTGACCGTTTCCGTTAAAATAACAGGGTAAGCAACATAGGAATACAATGTATATATCATACAAGTGATAGAGGCCAAAAGACCGAAATTGGTTGCCACATATATTGGGGAAGAAACTAAACACCAAATTTCTGCTTTATCTTTCAAATCTATAGGATCTGGCCATAAAAGTGAATTCACAAAGATTATGAAATTTGACATTATTATCCATATTGTCATGAATATTGCTCCGTAATTTCGAGTTTGTAAATGGAAGATTCCCGGTATGATACATAGAAGGACAGCAAGTCCTGTAGAAGCTGTGAACATAATATCACCCATTTTTATATCATATGATAAGATTTCTTTTTATAATTTTGACCTCGTTAAAATTCAAATTATCGTCAAATGAAGGAATTCTTTCTTTCTTTCTTTTTTTTGGAATCTGCGACCGTGTTGATTGAAAGTGAAAAATATTATTAACTAATGTTTTTAGCACCGGGCTTCTAAGAAGATTTTCTTTTTTTAAAAAAAAAATGATAGATAAATAAATGTATTAGAATAACTTTATAAAGATTAATGTATGTGTATTATATATCGGAAAGTATGGTGAGAAAAAGGCTGAGAGAAAAAAATAGAAAGAGGGTTTAGAGGAGTATATAATGAGCAAATGTCGAAGACCCAAAAAAAAAAAAAAAAATGAAGAAGTAAAATGTATAGAACTAGAAAGCCGTGGTGATTGTATATAATTTTTTTCTTGAAATTTGGCGCAGCCGAATCAACGACTGTTCCAAAAGAAAAAGAAAAAAACTTTAAAATTTATTTAAAAAACCGTAGAACGAGAGAGAATTAAATAAATCAGAATCAAAAATAAGTACAAGTGCTTTATTAATGAATTGGCACATCTAGAAAAAAAAATTTTTTATATATTAATTATAAAATTATATACTATATCGAACAAAGAGATTTTTTTTTTACAATAAAATAATTTAGATTAATTTAAAGCAATTAAATCAACCAAGGAAAAGAAAGAGTATTCAAATACATAAATACATATATATATATGCGCCAATCGAATAAATCGACATGCTCTCGTTGTTTAATAAGCGCGCCCGATAATTAAAAATTGTATTACCAGTACGATAATTTATGCATGAGACAAAAAATTCGATGGTAGAAAAACAATAATGTAAAATGAGGGGTAACTCAATTAATTTACATAGCTTTAGTACTTTATAAGATTATAAAGAAATAGACATACATTGTCGTTCTAATGTGTACCCATTCATTTTCCTTATTTGAATAAAACAAGGAAACCAAAACGAGAACAAGGTGATACAGACGATCTTTAATTTGACCCTTACCTTGTCATGATTAAAAAGGAAATTTTTTGTGATAAAACATTGGTCAAGATTACTTTAAAATAAACAAGGATATATTACTTGTTATTCATTTCAGGAATTCTTTGTTTATTGTAAATGGGGATTAAATTAATTCCACTGTATCCTAAAAAATTTCCTTAATTGTTAAACAGCATTTTAGCCTAGTTTGGGTCATTGTTCGTGCCCAGTAATTATTTACTTTTTTATGTATTGTGCTTTAAAAAAAAATAAAGTTGGTGTCCGATGATAAAATTTTAATATATTAGTTATAGTAATTCTTTTTTTCTTAGTAAATAAGAATTAGATTGTAAGGATTTGAAATTTTTTTTTATAAGGAATAAATATTTTTTAATCATAAATCTGATTGTTGCTAAGGTCTCTTTCTCGTTCTCGAATATTGTTATTAAAGAGAATAAATCAAGGATATACGAATACAAATCAAGAAGTGAGCTCATTATTTTCTATTGGTTTTTTTTCTGCTTTTGAAAGAAACATTAATTTATTAGTTTCTAAAGAATTAACGGAAAAATTCAGAATTGATAACTTGCATGTATTGGAATAAATAAAGTCGTATATCGTGAAATCGGGGACAGGTTAGCCCGTAATATAAAAAATTCCTAAATTGTATAATGCATCAAAGTTTAAAATTTTTTTCACTTGACGTGAAAAAAAACAAATCACAACATATAAAATTCTGCAATAATTGAATCATTGACATCATCATTTATTTTAATTCAATAGATGTAAATGAACGAAACGTATTAATTAAAATGTGAATAAATAACGTATTCAATTTCTTAAGAGTTTTTGTTGTTGTTGTTGTTTACCTTGATTGGAAATAGACTTTCCAAATATAAACATAAAAAAATATAACTAATTCGGTCATTCTTCTGGTGAAAAAAAGTTAGTTTTAATTATAAATATCGAAATTGTCATCATATTTATTTTATAACCTATGATTCGAAATTTCAAAATGGTTAATTTATCACGACCTTAATGATAGGTATTTTAGAAATATCATCAGATTGGCTTGGTGAATTGTGATTAGTTTAATAAATAAGTTAATGAACCCGAAAACATGAAAAGAAATTCCGTGATCGCTGTGACCCGAATTCCCGTTATACGTTTGTAATACATGTCGCAGGAAATTTTTATAAGTTTGGACGTGAAGGATTTCATCTAATTAAAGTGACGTTTTCTCTCATTATGGTCGAATAATAAGTGTGATGATGAATGGTGAAATTAATTTCCATTGAAGAATTGATGTAAAACGTTGTATTATTATTAAAGGAGGAGTTTTACTGTTAGAGGTTTATCATTGAAGAAAAAGAAAAAGAATAAAATATAAAGTCTTGAATAAATGCATGTTTGGAATTTCTCGTTGATTTAAACTTACAAAGAGAACAAGATAATCTTGAGGTGCATCGTGACGTCTACATATTTTGATCCGATGCATTAGCTGATCAATAAACGTTAACAATATTTTAAAATGCGATCGAAAGTTTACGCACATGTGCAATAAATACGACTAATTTTCTTAAACAAAGAACAAATGATGCTGATAACATTTCATTAAAAAAAAAGAACAATTAAAAAAAATAGATTGATTAATAATTTTTTTTCCTTTTTGCTTTAATCTATTTGTTCCTTTATAATTTTATTTCAGATTTATCTTTATAATGTTCAAAGTTATGATATTTGTTTGCCATTAATGTTATGTTTGATTGAAATTGTAAAAAAAGAAAAACCCAAAATAAAATCTGTGGCTCTTTGTTCTTGAAAATGTGACTTTATAACAAAAAACTATTTATATCTCACCTCTTTATAATCACTCTTTATGTGACTGTAAGGAAGATGGTGAAACTTTTAATCATTTGAAATTCGAATTTAAGGATAAAGAGAAAATTTATATAAATAAAAATAAATGTATTAATTAGTATTTAAAAGTATAATTTATTTAATAATATATATTTTAAATAAGTAAATTCTAAACAAATTGCAAATAAATTAAAATTGAAACAGAATTACTATATAAAAGAATTAATATATGGGGAAAGGAGATTTCGAGAAATTCGCATTTTAAATCACGTGATCAATTTTGTCGATCACTGCGGCAACATTAAGATTTCTCAAAAACGGTCTTAATAACCTATATCAAAATATTGCAGGCAATTTATTGAAGTTATTCGTCATCTTTAATTCTTTTATTTTGATTTTCGTCATGAAATTTATAAATATATACCTTAATAAAGTTTGTAAAAAATTTAGCGAAAAAAAATAAATTAATTCATTTCAGAAATATTATTAATTTAAGATTGTTAACGTTCAAAAACACAAAAAAAAATAATTTGAAGTGTAATGACTAAATTAGTAATGGTAAATGAACAAAAAATAGGCTTACTTTATTGAGATTATTCAGTAAATTTTGAGCCTATCTATAATATTTCTAATTTAAGTTGTTTCGGGTTTATTTGGCTTTGGACAAGTTATATCACGAAAAGGTAAATCAATATAAGGTGCAATTTCAATTCTTCTTGTCTTTTTAAAGAAAGTAATCTAGCACTAATTGTAGGAGATAGTATATTAGAATCAAAGGAAAAGGTACAAATTGTGGCTTTTTTATAATCATCTTCAAGTCTATTTTTATAAAAAACAACTCCAGGATCTTTTGAAGTAAAATAAAAATGATGATATTTTTGAATGTAAGATAATTTTTTGAACATCTGAAAGTAAGTTTTAAAATTATAATACTGAAAACCCTTCCCACTCAAATAACGCTGAGCCACATTAAAGTGAACTATAGTAGAATGATTGATAATTGAAACTACATCATCTTTGCTTTTCTGATAAAGAATTTTAATAAGCCAAAACAGCTATCACAAATAAACTTTGTATATTTAAATATCATGAAATTCAACTCAATTTTATCGTATGTATTACGATCAATTAACCATAAATAAAAATAAAAAATAGTTATTTTTGTTCTAACCTACACAATTGTCACATGTAATGACCAATTTTTTTCTCCATGATTATATTTCTAAATTGCATGCCAAGTTAAACTTAATGTACAATTTACACCCTTTTCTTGTTTGCCACCATCAGGCATTTCAGCTTCATCGATTATATAATTAGTTTGTTCTGTATGATAAAAATTACCAGTATTGCAAACTCTAAATAAATAAATACACTTTTCAAGGACTCTTAAAAAATAAAAATCCTATTTGTTAAGGTGAATAAGGAATTTGTACATTTTTGAGCCCAATCATATGTAATATAAGCAATATGAGCATTACCTTCAAAAGTTTTAAATAATATTTGAGATTCCATTGTATTTAAATTACGTTTATCATCCTCAACTGCATGTGTTATATTAGCATTATAATAATCAGGTTCTTGTTTTACATGATTCAAATGAGCCAAATGATTCTTTGTAACTGCCAATTTCTTTTCATATTCTATAGTATATTGAATATCTAATTTTATAGTTTCACAAGTTTCGCATAAGTCAGACTTTGAAGATATAAATTGAAGTGATGACATTAGGATTTTCAGATTTTAGTAAAAGTTGATTCAGCCATAATAGGTATTTCATTACCATGCATATCCTTATAAGCTTGTATATAATCAGGATATACTGAGGCATAACTATAATTTGTTAGAAGAAATACAACTGCTATAAAAATTTTATTAAAATGTTATTCAGGTAAAGGTAAACTATGTACATTAGCATAATTTTTTAAAAATTTATACACTTCACATGCTACATCATAGTTTAATTTAACACATTTCATATTTTTCAGAACCCTACTAGTATTACCATATATACGTTCTTCAAGTCTATATTCTCATAAATGCTATATTAAAGTATCTATATACTTATGATCAACTCCAACAAGCTTTTCGTATGTTATATGACAAATTGAAATATTATTGTTATAATAATAATTAAAATATAATAATTTTCTATTGTTAACTAAAACTTTTCTCATATTTTCATCCTTTTGAAATGCTATAAGTTGTTCTTTAATAACCATATTCCACATTTTTTATCTAAACTTTCAAATTCAGAATAATGTACAAGAAACTGCTCATAACCAATTTACTTAAAACAACAATTAGAACGACATGAGCATTTTCTACTTTTAAAAAATTCTTTGACTTTTAATTTCAATTTATCATAAACTTTATCTTCAATATAATTGTCAGGATTTTCCACAAATTCAAAATCATTTTAAATTTATCTCATTAAAATCTTCTTCAAGATTCAAAATATCAGAATTAGACTTAACGTTATCATCTGATGTATTTTATTCACTTTCAGAATTTGATTTTCAATAAAAAAAGTATTATTGAGTTCTTCTAAAGCAGTCAAAATAGTTTTATTTGGCACTATTATTATTTAAATAAATGCTGTATTCTATTTTATTTAAATAACATTATAAAGGAAAATTGCAAAAGTATTACAAAAAAAATGACAGAAAAAAAATTAAAAAAAATTTTATTAATATATTATGAATAGAAAACTAACAACCTGAAAGGTTAGATCAGTAGTGTAAACGGATCTACAAAGTGATCTGCAAAATCGATCTACAAAAGGGATTTGCAGAATTGATCAACAGAATGATTTA
>CAMKVN010000733.1:0-24534 GCA_946474995.1 Funneliformis geosporum
TGGTCATCTGATTCAGATCATTTGTTATTTCAAAAAAAAATTTTTTGTCGATTTGGTCCCTTTTCCCAGCACTCACCTCATATTAAAAGAAAATATTTAAATAAGAAGCTTATTAAAAGATTATTATTATAATTATATAATAGACTAATTGCAAAAGGTTGTAATCAGCATATATAGAATACCATTTTTTTTTGATTTTATTAAAAATAATTTGAAAGGTATAAAAGAATATTTTAATGTTCTTTAAATTATATATGATTAAGATCTGATGCAAATATATTTATCTATCTAATCACACAATTTCTATTATTACAAATTAGCCCAAACACTTTTATATTTACAAAGTTATTACATAACTCATTCTTCTTAATAATAAAAATATTTCTTATTTTGTTACATCATTTTTACCTATGATGGATTCTCTTCACATATCTTTAAATGATTATAAATTTGTCTTTATAAAAATGTATTTTTATTTAATAAAATTCACAAAGAAATATTTAAAGTATGAAAAGAATTTGATAAGAAATTATAATTATAAAGGATTGATTTAATCCTTCATATTATATACATACATGAGTTGATTTTGCTAATATTATATATTTTAAATTTGGTCTAATATACAAAAAATATTGAGTTTTTGTATTGTTAGCCAAAGGGCTAAAAATAAAACTTAGACGATATAATTCAGTCCTTCGAATTAATCACAATGACTTTATTACAATCACACCTGTATGAAGACACAGTAAAAAGTAATAGTAAATAAATAACAAATATCTTTATTGAACTCTTGGTTTATTCACAAAACCCTATCTTGAATTATCTTTCAACTCAAGGGAAAATACATGCTATTTATATAAAATAAACTAATAGTAATATAATATAATAAATATAACTAATTTGATAAATATAATAAATATAATAAATATATTAAATATAACAAATTTAATAAAGTTAATAAAGTTAACAAATATAATAAATATGATAAATATGGATTATTGGTCAAATATGACCAATCTGTCATATTTGTCAACTAAATCAAATGATCATCACAGTCACAGATCACGGCTTCAGTATCTAAAAAATTTATTGAGCAATTTAATTTTCTTAATTCTTATAGTATTTATGCAATATATTATTAAGAAGACAATTGATCAGCTTACAAAAAAGCTTATCACTAGTCAATATAATTCATTTTGTCACTTTTTTTTTTAAAGTACTGAATGTTGGTTGAAATATAATCTAATTTCTGCTAATTATTGCCAAAAATCAGTATTTTTATTATAGCCAAATTTGCTTAATACAATTTCTACTTGATAAAAAATCATTACTTAATAATTGTTAGTTGTTTAATATGTTTAATACAATCAACAAAAATTCATTTAACTTATGAAATAAGTAAAAATTAATTTAGTTAATAAAAAATCAGTAAATCTTTCAGCTATAAGTAATTGAAAAATCAGTAAAATAAATTTATGATATTTAAATGTTCTTATTAATATTTATTTTCACATTTAGATGATTTATTTATTATATAATAACATAATTTAATCAAATTAATAATAAATAGTTTATAAAACAGAAATAAAATATAATTATAAAATATAATAAATACAAATATTGATAAACAATAAACTAAGAATCAAAAACAATTTGCTATAAACTATAATATGTTGAATTTAGTTTTCTTCTTCAATATCATCATCTTGATCTTCAACTTCAGTTACTAGTATTGAAAAATCAGTATCTTTAGAGTATTTTGATCTATAAATATTCAATTAGAAACATTTTAAGTGTGTCAAATATGTATTATAAACTCATTACTATAATTTTGAATTCTCATTAATATGCAGTTTGCAATAAGAACACATGATGGTTGAGTTTTCATAATAATGCCTTCAACTAATAAATTAAATATCAAAATTAATTAAAAATTAATTAAATTTATAAATAAATTTTTAAAAAAATATTGAATCTCATTTGATTTACAACTCAAATTATAAATATTAATTGTTTATGTTCTTATCTCTTCTGAATTTATCTCTGAATCTTTAGGGAATATAATGATTGTTCCCTAAGATTAACAATATTAATTTCTTGTCATACTTTGAAATCCCACTTATCACCCAAATTAAAAAGTGAATTAGTATCTTTAATTCTTTAGATGTTTTCTAAAAATAATTAAAGTTCTTTTTTTTTTAAGATACTATGATTTCGACCGAGTACTTTTGCACTTAATCCTAGCTACTGAAGTATATTAGATGCTATTAATAGTGATATGCTAGCCACTTAATTTCAGGTATTTTCCTATATTTTTAAGTTATTCAAGTTATTTACTATATCAAATGCATCCCCTTTGATATGCTCATCTAAGCATAACATCCTAACCCAGCAACTCAAACTGCTTGTTATAATCTGAATTAGGTATTTAACATCAAAGGTACTATCAAATTTGAATAGAGAGATTATTTCATCTATAGTGAACGTCATCACTATTCTTACCAATGATCTAGTGAACTATAGCCAGGATCTAATTACTTAGTTTGGCATGACTACAACTATATAAAGAGCCGCAGGGTTTATAGGATAGTATCATAAGATTTATCTAGACAGTGATCTCCAGTTACGCATATAGACTATATCAATTAGATAACTTTGATACTTATAACGTTAAACAACTCAGAAATTGAACCTGATCTCTAACCCTAGTGACAGCTTGAATAAACGATACTGCAGGTATGCAATGCAATATATTATTACTGCTGATATATTCTACTAAATTCTGGCTAATTACTTTCTTAATTTATATATAATCTTATGATCATATACAAAAATAAGGACCACTGCCATGTGAGACGTAAGATTGTATCCATTATAGACCAATCAGCAAAGACCAAGTTTCTGTTGATCTAAGGTTTCATTTGCATCTATATATTCTAATGCTATACAGTATTTAGGTATGATCAACATTGATTGATAGATCAATCAACCAGATTTGTACGTATGTTGTACATACATCTATCATTTCAGCTACATATGAAATTCTTATGAAAATCATCTAGTTTTATGTATCGGCTGATACCTAAACTGATAGCCTATTGCTGTATAATGAAACTTTAGCTTAATAAGAGACTTTCAGTTTAATTACTAAACCAGAGATGCTGATCCCAATTTTTTTTTAAAAAAATCAATTTCGATTATATTTATTTTACTAGTATGATTGTTTTTGTATAAATACCAATTAACACAATTTAAAATACTGTGTTTATATAATAAACAAATTTGTTAAAACTTGTGAAAAATGTCAAGCTAATTTTTAACTTGTTTAAATATCATTTTAAATCTTTTAACGCATTGATAAAATGTAGTATTAATTTTCATAATATTTCAGTATTATCTTTACTACTAAACTTAAGATCATATTATTTTAAGATTTGTTGGTAGTATTTTTAAAATTGTTCTCATTTTAATCTAAATTATAAAAAAATAAAAGCTAAATTAAGTTAATTTGATTGATATTAGTTATATTAGATTAAAAATTGGATAAAATTAAAATTTTAATTAAAATTCAGAAAAGTTATAAGTTTTTAAACAAACTCTTATTACTTCAATATTGTTATATCCTCTTTATCACTTTTATCACTACTGTGTCAAGTTCACTTTCTTTGATAATTATCATCTGATTTTTCATCTCTACATCTTCATTATTAAGTTCATTTCATAAACTCTTATTTTGATGAATAAGCACTTCATTATATGAAGTAGCTTTGTTGAATTCTGTTTTTAATTTCTTCAATTTTTCATTTGCATTATTGAGTTACCTGCTTAACTTATTGATTCTTTCACGTAAATAGGCTTTTTTATAGAAAAGTTAACAGTAAATTAATAAAAAAATATATTGGCTAAATTTTTGCAATATATCAATTATACTTATCTTCACTTAATGAAGAATTAGTAGCTTTAGAAGGAAAAATATTTCTTCTTCTTAGTTGATAAGGAATTACATTCATTTTATCACATCCTAATCTGTGATCTTATATGTATTGATATAAAGAATATTTTAATTTATCACCTTAGGATATGCTGAATTGTCGATGAAAAGGAGTAATTAAAGCTTTGCATAAGCCGAGCTAGCTTACGAGCCTCACAAGTCAGCTCGCAAAAGCTCGGTTTGAACTGCTATAAAATGGCTTGTGAGCTGATCAAGCCAGTTCATGATGCAGCTCGACTCATCGGCTTGGATTTTTCATTTTTGAAAAAAAACAATCCAGGAGTATTAACTTCAAAGAAAAACACTTTCAGCAACGATTTCTTCAAAGTTAAATGATTCTGAAAATAATTCTTCAAAGTTAAATGATTCCAGCAATGATTTCTTCAAAGAAAAAATGATTCAGTAACATTTTCTTCGAAGAATAATGCTTTTGGAACGTTTTTTAAATAAAATCACCTTCAGAGCTTTTTTTTTAAATGACAATGCCTCCAGAGCATTATTTCTAATTAATAACGCTTTGGAAGCGTTATTTTTAATTTATAATGCTTTCTGAATGCTATTTTTAATTAATAACACTTCTGGAGCATTAAATTTAAAAAAAATAATGCTTCCAAAGCGTTACATTTAATAATAACGCTTTCAAAGTGTTACATTTAATAATAATGCTTTAGGAGCGTTATTTTTAATTTATAATGAATTAGAAGCGTTATTTTTAAATTATAATGCTTCTGGAGTATTTCTTTTAAATAAAAGCACTTCTAGAGCGTTAAATTTAAAAAAAAACGCTTCTGGAGCATTTCTTTTAAATAAAAGCACTTCTAGAGCGTTAAATTTAAAAAAATAACGCTTCTGGAGTATTAAATTTAAAAGATAATGCTCCAGAAGCGTTATTAATTAAAAATAATGCTCTGAAAACGTAAATCTTAAAGAAAAATCGCTTCAGGAGTATAATTCTTAAAGAAAATGCTCCTAGAGCAAAATTCTTAAAGAATAATGCTCCAGAAGCGAAATTCTTAAAGAAAAGTGCTCCGAAAGTAAATTTCTTAAAAAACAATACTTTGGAAGTGAATTTCTTAAAAAAAAATGCTCTGAAAGTGAAATTCTTAAAGAAAAGCATTCCAGAAGTGAATTTCTTAAAGAAAAGTGCTTCAGAAGTGAATTTCTTAAAGAATAATGCTTCAGGAGTATAATTCTTAAAGAACAATACTCTAAGAATATAATTCTTAAAGAAAAATGTTCTGGAAGCATTTTCGCTTCAAAAAAATCGATTTGGAGACGTTTCTCTTGAAGGAAACTATTTCAGAAATGATTCTTTTGAAGGAAATTGCTTTTCGAAACTTTTCAATTACTCTAAAATTTTTTCCGATTTTTGTTAATAATATAAGCCATATGAGCCAGCTTGTTTGGCTCGCGAGCTGGCTCGGCTTGCCACATTTTGGATTTGAGCTGAGATGACTCGTGAGCTGAAATAATTCAGCTCAGCTCGAACCAGCTCATGCAGAGCTTTAGGAGCAATACTCCTTTTATTATTTCTTTTATAGCTTCTTTCATGATATATTGTAAATCTTTTAGGTATCTTATAATAGAAAGCTGATGATGTCTGTAAATCCTGATTATTAGCTTCTAGTATAACATCTCTAATTATATTAGCGATCTAAATTTTGCTATGTAATATTTTTTCGATCCTATAATTTAGTAAAATATCATAATTACTACTTAGTCACATTGAAGAGTATCAACTTTCATTTTTTTAGGTTAAATTTTAGTTGTTTCTTTGAAAATGTTTAATGGTACTATTAATTTGAATGATTCTTTTTTGATCAGAGCCTACTTATATGAAGATTTTGGTGACTTTGAGATGTCAATACCTATTAATGTAATGGTTTTTGACTACTTAGAATTAGTATTAAAACCTGCTGATATGAAGTTTTTGGCTGCTTAAAGATATTAAAATTAATATCAAAATTTGCTGACATATTTTCTGACTACTTGAAAATATTAAAAGTGTTATCATATTCTGCAAACATGTTTTTTAGCTATGGATCCTGCTGATATGTTTTCTAGCTACTTGAATATGTCAAAGTTATTATCAGATTTTGCTAACGTAAAGTATCTAGTGTTTTTTGATTACTATGAGTTTTTGTTATTTTCTGAATTACTTATTAATATACAGCTTCTTAATAACATGTTTGCTGACAATTTGCTAATACTGCAGCTTTTTTCAACCCATATTTTTAGTTATATTTGTGATAAAATATTAGTAAGAAAATGAGAAAAAAAGAAAAATAATATTAGCAAAAGAGAGACAAAATATTATTTGTGAAAAAAAGTGAGAAAACAATATATGTGAAAGAGAGACAAAATATTATTTGTAAAAAAAAAGTGAGAAAATGATATATGCGAAAGTAATAGTGATACCTGATGAAATTACTTTCTTAATATGACGAAATTGATGAAACCGAAATGATGAAACTAGTTTTTTATTAATGATGAAATATTTTACTTAATTGCCAAAATTATATTTAACTTGATCTAAATTCCTTAAATTAAAATACATTAAAAAATATAATAATTTTATATTTATTCATATAAAAATATTAAAGAGATGAAACTTTTGACGAAATTACAATTTTTCAAAAAAGTGTTTAGTCAGGTATCATTAGAAAGTAAGATAAAATAATGTTTTTAGCAAAAAAAAAAATAATTATTATTTTTTTTTGGCTGTAATAAAAATTAAAATGCAATTAAAATCTCAATTTAATTAATCAATTTGCATGTTACACTATCCTACACCCGTTTAATATGTGATAATATCGAATTTTGCGAAATTTTATTGGTCATTGTAAGACGGTTAATAACGGGTAGTTAACATCACCGGATCTTGAGATATAATAATTAATCTGTTATATTGCGTTATTATAATATCACTTGATCCGGTGATGTTATCCACCCGTTATAGTTATTATTAAAACTGAACATCTATCAAAAAAAAAAAATTTATAATTTTCTTCTTTCGATAATGAAATCCAATTCAGCAGAAATTGAAAATACGGCTAATTCTTTATCGAAAGATTTAAAATTTGCATTAGATAATCATTTGTTTAGTGATATTAAGCTAAAAGGAAACGACGGAGAAGAAATAAATGCTCATCGAATAATATTAGTGTCACGTTCAGAGGTGTTTAGGCGTATGTTATTGAATGAAATGAAAGAATCCACACAAGAAGTAATAGAATTTCCAGAGTTTTCTTCGAAAACTTTACATGTTATTCTTGAATATTTATATACCGAGAAAGTGACAGAGAAGACGTTGAAGATTGATATCATCGCTAAAGCTTTTCATAGTGCTGATTATTTTTTACTTGAGCAACTAAAACTTCAAATTATTGAGTTTGTTTTACATGATTTAAAGAGCAAGGAAAATAAGATAAATATTTCAGCTAAGGTTCTATCCCAACTTTTGGAATGTATGGATACATCTAATAATAAGTTGGTTGATACACTTTGCATTATTATTAATTCTGCTCCATTAAAATCTATTGAATATTGTAATTTAACCGACAAAGCGTTGAATTGTATTTTATCAAAGATCAATAGGGAAGAGAATACGATATTTTTCAAAACTGAATATGAATTATTCCATTACATTATATTATGGACTGCAAATAATATCTCGGAAGAAGCTTTATTATTTTATAATTCATATTTGCCTTCTCCGGAAATTATTGAAAGATTTATCGCTACACACATGAAAGAGTGGAACGTTCATTCCTTATCTAACACGGAAAAATCTCATGCAATATACCGGTCAACAATGTTATCAATGACTTCATCTCTACTTAATTATGTGGATATAGGACAAATTCATCCATCGATTATTTCCGATATAATTGAACCTCTTAATGGTATAGTTGATTCAAATATATTATTAGATACATATCGGAAAAAAGCTTTGTTAGCTGAAAAGTATTCTAATATACTGATGAGAGTTGCTTTACTTCAATGGGATGGTCGTGCACGTGGTAGTAAGATGAACTTTGACACAAGTCCTTTTATTGTTTTTACGAATTCCTCATCACATGAATGGATTAGAACTTCATTACCAATAATCGGTCAAGGTTTGTTTGAATGGGGTATTGTAGTTGAAGAAATTTGTTGTTATTTTTGGGTTGGAATTTGTACTGAGAATGGATTTGACGTAAATTACAACTCATGGCTTGGAACACAAGCATACGGATGGGTTCTTGGTTCGAATGGAATAATTTGTCATAATACGCAGCAAGAAAATGGACCTTATACAAATCAATATGGAGAAGGATTTGATAAAAATGATAGAATTATTGTGCATTTAGATATGAATGAAAGAACTTGCTCTTTTACAATAAATGGAACAAGATATCCTGTAGCCTTTAGTAATTTACCCGATGTAGTTTATCCTTCAGTATCTTTATGTAAACCTGGAAAAGCGAGGATTGTGTCAATTTGATCGTTTACAAATAAAAAAAAAATTTCAAGTTTGGAAATAACTCTGATACATGAAGATTATAAATTTGTGTATTAAAAATTTTTGACCAATAATTTCAATTAATATATAGTAAATTGAACTTACATCATATTTTTTTTTAATACGAGATTTCCAAATGTAAAATTAAAAATTTTTTAACTTGCGAAAATTTTAAAAATTTTAGATGTGTGCGCATTTGTACAAAATAAAGCTTTAAAATCTAACCGGATTATTAATCTTTATAAATCGATAATCTACATAAAACACTAATCCGATAAAGTAAAACATTGAATCCAATCAAATTGTTACTGCGGTTAATCCGGATAAACCCTTTCATTAAATCACCTAAATTTTAAACCCCTTTTTTCGCATCCTTTTTTATTTTCACAAAATGGACAACTTATTAAATGAATTAAATAAATTTAATGTTAAAACCGAAGAAGAAATATTTGTCGACCAATTTTCAAAATTAACTGCTAATGTTAACAACAAAAGTACAGAAAATCAATCAAATCCTTTAAAGCCATATGCTACTCATCAAATGTTTGGTAAAGATATTCTCCATACGACAACACCTTTAAATCAAGAAAACGTTAATATTCCTTCTATTAACACGATCTCAATGGATAACAAAATTTGGCAAGACCAATTTAAAAATAAAGATTATGCAGAAATGATAGGTTGGAATCAACCACCAAAGGTAATTGATGATGAGGATTGGGGAAATTTACCAGATGTAAATACTAGTGTGGATCCAAATAATCAATTTGGAATGACCTGTTGTCTTAGTTCTGAAATTCTTAATTTGGGAAATGCTAATGTCCATCAACCACGTATTTTCGGATCGGGATTTGTTAGTAAGGCAAAAAGTTACGATAATAATAGAACCGAAACTCAACTCAATCAAGGATTTGCAACTGAAGATAAATTTAAAATAGCTAATGAATGAATGATCGAAATATTTTAAATATTTTATTAAATTTCATTATTTAAATATATATAGGTGGTCATTTATCAAAATTAAAAATAAATTATTATATT
Source organism: Funneliformis geosporum (assembly GCA_946474995.1). Taxonomy (NCBI): domain Eukaryota; kingdom Fungi; phylum Glomeromycota; class Glomeromycetes; order Glomerales; family Glomeraceae; genus Funneliformis; species Funneliformis geosporum. The sequence continues at coordinate 9,537 of CAMKVN010000733.1, forward strand.
TTACCATTTGGCAAAATTTCACAGAAGATATTCAAATTTCTTCATGATTTTTGTAACGTATTAACTTTTTCCCTAAAAGTTGAGATAACTTCTTTAGGATTTTCAGCTTTAAAAACTGAAGTACCAGCTACAATGACGTTAGCACCTGCTTGAACTGCTTGATCAATTGTATCAAGAGCAAGCCCACCATCTACTTCAATATCAAGTTCAGGGAATTTTTCTCTTAATATTTTTACCTAATTAATTCATAAAGTATAAGTATAATCAAGCTTCAAATTTCAAATTTCAAAAAATAAAATATAAATAAATTTACCTTTGGCATGCAATCGGTCATAAATTTTTGACCTCCAAAACCTGGTTCAACGGTCATTACTAAACACATGTCAATTTTGTCAACCAAAGAATAAACAGTGTCTATTGGAGTCTTTGGTTTAATAGCTACTCCAACTTTCATTCCTGCTTTCTTAATCTTTTCAATTAAGGCTTCAGGTTCATTTGTTGCTTCTATATGAAAACAATACATTGAAGCCCCTGCTTTCGCAAAGTCATCTACCCACTACATTTATAATATTTTAATTGAAAAATTTTTTAATTATTTGATGAATTCAATAAAGGAAAAAGTTTTATGTACCTTTTCTGGATTTGATACCATCAAATGGCAATCTAATATAAAATCAAATTTAGTACAACTTTTTTTTAATAAATCGAGAATTGAAATTGATTAACTTGCCCAAGAATACATCGGTATGTTTTCGTAAGGATTGAATTACGGGGGCACCGATTGTTATATTAGGGACGAAATGTCTACGGGAAATGGAAAAAGTTCTGATTAAATAGAGAAAATAAAAATTCGAATTATTAATAAAGTCTCTTACCCATCCATAACGTCTGAAACGAATCAAGGAGAAAATAATTAAAAAGAATTAACTTTGATAAAGATATTAAACAATTTAGGACATCAAAAATATCCAAGGCCTACCCATATGCAACCAATCAGCACCATTTTTGACCATACGATGGGCTTCAGCTGCAAGTGAAGAAAAATCACTGGATAGCATAGAAGGTGAAATTTTTGCAATGGGCATTTTTTGATAAAAATAATTATAAAAACTTCCTAATTTTTTAATTTTGAGAACATCAATTACAATGCTAGAAGTATTTATATAAATTTAAAAAAAAAATTATTCGAGGGAAAAGGGGAGAGAGATTAACAGTTCCAAAAGTAATAGTGGCCCCCGATCTTGCATCATGATACTTGATAATGCAATGCCACGGACGATTAGCGTGTGAAATGTTTTAACTGAAGTAATGATCGTCTTACATTTTTTAAAATATAAAGCTCAGAGAAAATTAGTCTATTTTTAATACAAAATGAATTTCGAAAATCCAGAATTTTTACTAGATTATGAACGTCGCGGTTCCGAAAGTGATACCTTCCGGAGACCTTCTTATAAAGAAAAGTAATTGTTTTTTTTCAATCTTTAATATTTATTTTTAAACATCGCACTAATTTTATAATTATAACAAAAAAGGTTTCATACAAAAAAGGCGAAACAAATTATTCAGCAAGTTGTTTCAGGGAAATTAGATCAAGCTATATATGATAAAGATCAAGCACCAGGTTGGGCTAATGAGATTGCGGAAGAAATTAAAAATAAATTATTGGGTAAGTGAAATTTTTGATAAAGTTGAATAATAATATAGAAAGACATTAACGATATTTATCAATACTATAGAAATGGAACTTAGTAGGTACAAGTATATTGTCAATGTAACAATATTAGAAAACAAAGGAGCTGGTGCTCGGTAAGGATCATTGAATAATTTATTTATTTATAAATAAAGGATAAATTTATCTGATTCAATTATATAGTATACAAGTGAATGGTTTATGGGATTCTAGTTCTGATAGTTATGCACAGGAAATTTTTAAGAATAAGAATGTATGTATGATGAGTAATGACGATATTAATTTAATTTTTTTTTTTTTTTTTGATTGAAGACTAATCTCTCTTTAAATTCGGATTTCGCTAGGAAACAATTATATGTGTGGTATTGGCATTTGGAGTGTACTTTTATTAAATATTTAATTCAAGTTGAATCTATTTATTCTTGAATATTTGGTGCGGTATCATATAGCCAATTACTTTGAATTGCAGATACGTGTTTCATGTAAGGTTTCGAGGTCAACACCTAAAAGAGCGAGAGATTAAAATAATTAAATTAAAAATAACCAAAAAAAAAAAATTCTTACCAATTCAGTATACATGACCGCTTCCAATTTTTTGTTAAATAAGGTAGAAGATGGATGGATATTCACGCTCTAAAGTAACATACAGAGGAGAGGTCATTAAAAGCATATTAAAAAAAGAAAAAAAATTTAATCGTAATTACCTGATTACTAAAAACGGTCCTGTAATTGTTTGTAGGTTGTAATATAGCAGAATTACGAAAAAATCCACATAACATACATTTTAAAACTATTTCATATTCGTTTCCACAAGAGCTATTAGTTGGTATCCCCATTCTTGTGCATAATTGAATTAATTGTTTTCTCACGTCCTTTATTATAAATAAAATTTAAACCATTTAGCAATTTATCGAATATTTTAAAAAACATTACTTTTAAAACACTTACAATTACATGTTTCATGTTACGCCTATTAATAAAATTTTGGTAGCACCATTCAGAATTTCCTTTTTGTGTTTCGTATGATCTCAATACGTTAAGAAATGTAATTAAATCTCCGAATGGTGACATAAATTTCTTTTTCGCATCACTTGCGTGTTCTCTTTGATCTTGTGGTGAAAAAAATATTGAATCTACTGAAAGTAATGAAACGATCTCGATTGCTTCACGTGTACATGACAGTTCCTATATGCATCAAATTTCAAGTATAAACATGTTATTTTTTTTAAAACAAAGATTACAAAAATTTCTTTAATAGATTACCTGTGATGCTATAAGAACTCTTGCGTAAGATGGTTCAAGCGGAAATTCTGCCATTTTTTTACCAAGCTCTGTTATTTTTCCTTGATTATTAAGAGCTTTAAGAATGTATAGATGTTCCAAAGCTTTTTTTACTAAATTATAAATTTCTTATTAGTCATAAAGCAAAATCATTTTTTTTTTAAAAAAAAACCATTACGTACATAAAGTTCTTGACGGTGCATCCATATAATCAAATCCTAATACATCATCTATTTCTAATGCTTTTAGTAATAAGATAACTGATGAAAGGTTACATCTCTTGATCTCAGGTTCGGTGTCCTTTTCCATTTTATTATATTCGTCTTCCGTAAAAAGGCGATAACAAATTCCTGGTGCCTAAATGTAGTATTATTAACAATAAAATTCGTTATAGTAATATATTTCATAAACTCTTTTTGTAAAAAACGATTTAACAATAATACCTCACGACCAGCTCTTCCCAACCTTTGGTCTGCTGAATTTTTTGAAACATTTTCTATCGATAAACTTTCCATACCAATTTTTGCATTAAATTTACGTATTTTGCATTTTCCGGTATCAACGACATATCTTACGCCTCTAATTGTAATTGAAGTCTCTGCTATATTCGTTGCAAGTATTATTTTACGAGTTCCAGGTGGTGCGAGATTAAATACCTTGGTCTGCTGTTCTGTAGGCAAAGCGGCAAACAACAAACACGTAATAACCTATATACCGGATAAAATAAAAAAAGGTAGTTTTAATAAAAATTATAATATCGAATTTAACAACATTTTGATCGTTACCTTTAATTTATCCGGGGGAAGTGAAGTACCATAATCATTAATCAATTTTTCAAGAATTTCAATATCTTCTTGACCTAAATAAAGTTATTCAGGATAAACATGTGACATTATAGAAAAAGAACTAAAAAAATAAGGTTTTTTGGTTACCAGGTAAAAATACCAAGATATCACCCTTAGGTTGATCCATGTGAATTTGCATTGTGGTCGTTAAAGCAGCATCCAAATAATCGGATTGTGGTTCCGATGAATAATTAATTGTAACAGGAAATTGCCTTCCAGGAATTTTCAATATAATAGAACTGTACTAGCAATTAACATATAGATATATAAATTAAATTCAACAAATGACACAACCATAATAACAATAACAATAATTAAATTTCCACCCACGTGTTGAAATATTTAGCGAACTTCGCAGCATCAAGTGTAGCACTCATAATAATGATTTTTAAATGTTCATACTTTTTGCCTTTTTGGTTGATTGAATTTTTTCTAGTTTCTTGAGCCTTTTTAACCATGGCAAAAAGAATATCTGTACGCATTGTCCTTTCATGTGCTTCATCTAATATTACAGTTGAATATTTTAATAATAATGGATCTGATAATAATTCTCTTAATAACATTCCATCCGTTAAGTACTTCATTAATGTAGAATGCGATGTTTTATCATCAAATCGTACCGAGTATCCAACCTTCAAATCGAGAAAAATCACGTTAAATAACATTGCGTAATCATTATCCGAAAATGAATGACAAAAGTACAAACCTTTTGTCCTAATTTTGTACCAAATTCATGTGATACCCTACTAGCTAAGCTTATAGCGGCAACACGTCTTGGTTGAGATATAGCTATAATTCCTTTTTTTAATGTAATCAAACCAGCTTCAACCAGAAATTGTGGTGTTTCTATAAAAATTTATAAAATTTTTTTTTAACTATATATTTTATCATTAGTTAATAAATTATTTAATTCATATACATACGAGTGCTTTTTCCGCTACCCATTTCTCCCATAATAATAATAGTATCATTCTCTTTTAATTCTTGTACCAAATTATTCCGCTCTATATAATATAATTAAAAAATATATTACAAGAGAAACATGAGTTTTCTTTTTTTTTTTTAAAAAAAAAAAAATAATTCTTGGGTTAATTTAATTACCTTGCCAAATTGGTAACTCTTTCCGGAATTCGATCAAATTCGAATCAGCCGTATTTTTTTTTGAATTCTTTTTAAAAGATTCATTATTTGATTTTATTTGATGACTTTTGCTATTACCCGTCTTAGGAATATCTATATTTTTAGACGGTTGCTTACTATCTTTATCATTTTTCTTTTGAGGATTTTGTTTATCATTATTCGTTTTAGATTTATCTGTAACTTTTTTTTTATGAATTCCTTTATTATGATCTATTTTTAAATTCTTTTTACTTTGTTCTAATTCTTCTACATCCTTTTCATTTTTACGTTTTCTATTTATTTTCATTTTATTTTCATTTTTTTTTTTGAAAAGTAATAATCCATCTATTTAAAATTAAAATTTCAAGCACGTGCACGATTATGCATTTATATATAAATGGTTAGTCAATTCATTATTGAATTTTTTTAATAGACGAAAAAAAAAATTTCCATGATTTAATGATTTAAATAATACCCTTTTTTTAATGATCAAAACTATTTTTTAATTATAAACATAAGAAATAAAAAGAGTCTAAATTTGAAAGTACAAAAAAAATATACAAAATATTCGAAGACCAATACAGAAAAAAAATATATAAACTACAAAGAATCATACAAACCATTTTTTTTTTTTTTTTTTTTTTTTTTTTGGAAATCGACCTTCAAAAAACTGATTGTCCCGTTCAAATTAAAAGATCTTTCTTTCTAAACAATTTTTTTTTTTTTTTGAAACCCATTTATCGACAACATTGTTCATATTCGTCTTCCGTATCAATTATTTCGATATCTTTTTCAGCTCGAGGTAATTGCGCCCATAAAAGAATCTTTTTCCCTAAAAATGGGGGAAGAAAAGATTTTAAGGACAGAATGATCATTTTAAAAATACACCGGTTTAATCACTTAGCAAGAAGCAATACAAATAAAAATACCTTCGGGGTCTAATCTCTCTTCGCTCGTAACAGACTCGGTATGAAACATCCAAAGATGACCATTGTTACAAGCTTCCATACATTGTTGACATGGCTGAGTAATATGATATCCTAGAACATTCCCACTAATTAAATTAATAAATAAATATATTCTATTATTATTGAGGGAATATATATGTATATATATTTATATTTTCTTTTAAAAAATAATATATTACCATGTAAGGCATGCCACATCCCGAATTTTACATTGACAATTTTGTGTCATATAGTCATCACCGACCAATTGTACCCTTTTGATTAAAAAATTAAAAAACAATTAGTCGTGTTTCCAAGATATAAATCGGAAAAGATCATAAATAATCAACGACACGCACGATAATGGCGGTACGTCAGTGGAATAAAGTTCAATTCTTGTATCAGCCAATAACATGGCCTATGATAAAAATAATGGGAACAGTGAATTGATATTAGTCAAATAATTCAACAATACTTTTTTCTTTTTTTTTTTTTGAATTATATTCTTCTTTACCTGAACATACTATGTGTGACTTTACCCACCCACTTTCAAATTTCGGACAGATTTTATATAGCTGCATCCAACCAAAACTCATTGATCAAATGCATTGACCTTATTCCTTAATTTATTTTTTCACCTTCCCATTGCCACACCATGAGTACCTACCTTCATTCCTCTAACGCACACACTATTGTTACAGTGCGCACAATTTAGTTTACAAACTGTCTTGCTACGAAAATGGTGATGCATGCTTTGGAGATCATCATCGTCTTGAGATTGTATAATAGGTGAAGAGGAAGAAGAGGTTGATAAAGTCGTTGAGGGCACTGTTGAAGGTATTGTTGAAGAATTATTTCCATTAATGTTGCTGCCGTTACTAATAATGTTGTTACTATCACTATTACTATTTCCACCGCCTCCTGCAGCGTGTATCATCCGACTAAACAGCAAGTTCCTCTCTCTATGGTTTCTTTGTCGATGGTGCAACCTTCGCACCCATCGAGTAGAGGGGGAAGAAGTTGAAGAGGAGGCACTAGTCGAAGAAGTAGCAGTTGGCGAAGTAGAGAATGCAGTAGAGGCAGTAAAAGTAAAAATCGGTGCTGGAGCCAGTGTTGGAGACGGAGCTAAAGGTGCCAGTTTGAAAATTGTATTCGTTAGCAGAAAAGAAAAAAAAAATCTTTTATACTTTATTTTCCTTTAGAACCTCAATTTTGTAGGACGTAAAAAAAAAAAAAAAAAGTTTAATCCAAACGAGATAAAAGAATAAAGGGCTGTTTTATATGGTGATTATGGTTGTACGATAATTCTTACTAACTAAATTGAGCAAATGACATGTCACGTTTATCCTCTTGCAGAGACGAATACATCTTTTTACCTTCCATCTTGTAAATGGAATTCATTCAACTTCTGAGACGATGATCGGTGATCTATGTTCTATGATAAATGCTACAATTGTAGAAAAAGAGCCAAGGAGAAAATCCAATTTTGTTTTCGTAGATGAATTATCTTAATAAGGTAAAATTCTTTATTTGATGAAGTAAATCAAAACATAATCACAAGACACAAGTGAAGATAAACATGGAATATTCCTTTTTTTTCAAAAAGATAGTGAACTTATTTAGTATCTTTTTTTATCTTTCAACTTAATTTTTTCCATCTCCTCGCTTTAAGTGGCTGTTCCTTTTTACTTTCTTCGACACTCGGTAACCAACTTACCGATAAAAAAGGAAAATTACGTGCATATATCCTGAATATCAAATTTTCTCGTTTGTTATTACTTAATTAGAAACCATACCGTTTATCAATTGATACTAGTTTTAAAAAATAAAAAATAAAAAAAAAAAAATTAACGTGAGTTCAAGAGAGAGTTGAGAAGTTATTCGCTTTTTAATAGTTTTTTTTTTTTCCTTTTTTTTTCCTTCCCTTTTTGCTAACTTTAATAGTAATAACATTAATAGTTAGTTATAAGTCAATCATTATCTTCGACAATCTACATTAATCTCTTCGAGTTTCTAATAACCCAAACAGTACTACTGATAGTTTAAACGTTTCATGGTAATATGAAAACTCCAAAATTGACAATAACCCAACCAGCAATGACGGAAATTAAACAAAGCACAATGAAACGAGTTATTTTAAAAGTTAACACAAAACTTCCGAGGTTATCTAGATCATCATCTTCCTTTACAGCAAGGAAATCACCATTTTTATCGAATCCGGTTAATAGCTTCGATGATATTGACACCGATCATTCTTCGATTGTACAAGAAAAATTATCTAATAAAGAGAATTTAGTGGAAGCACATAATCAACTTGAACATTTGGAAACATCCACAGATAACGATATTAAAGACGAGTATACAGCCGATAATAATGATAATCAAGAAGCTCCCGTATTAATGCGTAATATTGCAAAGACGATGTCAACTTCCACCACAAAGATGCAAAAGACAAATGTTATCGCAGCAGCAGCAAGATCATTACCAAAGAATTTTATGCGTTCTTTACGAGGTGATGCATCGAAAAAAGAAAATAATAACCCGCCAATTAATACGTTGATCACGACACCTTCGTTATCACCACCTGTCGTTAGTCAGTTTTCATACACATCATCAACAACAGTTATTGAAAGAAAAAAGAAAAATCGACGTTCAAGGAGTGAAAGTATTTCGATGACAGCGCAAGCTTTATCGAATATGTTAAAACGAAGGTCAAAACATCGGTCTGGTTCAAGCGATTCCATTTTAAAAAGGAATGATAATAATAGCGGAACACCTGCTTTAACTTATGAAAGTTTTCCTGATCCTGATCCCGATGATTTTTTTAATGTATATTCATGGGATATACCGGATTCTATTGTTTCAATGGAAGATGCTGGTGGTGTGCTGCAAATGATCGAATATGATGGAATATTTATAAATGGCGTTAAAGTTGATTAATAATTCATTCATTCATTTTTTTTTTATATATATATATATTATATATATTAATTCTCATTAGTCTCTCTTTAGAATTTCTTGTATCATATTTTATGATGTAATTTATTATATTACATTAACAACAATTTTGTCATTTAGTAATTCAGTTCGTATATATATACTCTTTCATTTCATGTGTATTTCTTTCTTTATATATCTTGTCTTATAAAATAAACCTTGTTCAATATCTTTATAAACATTTTTTTTTCTTTTTTTTCCGTTCTCTCTTGATCTTATTGTATTATATGTAGAATTTGTTTATTTATTTATTTATTTAATAAATTTATTATTCGTATGTGATTTTTTTTAAAATCTTTATTTATATACGTATAAATATCAAAGAACGTATTGTGGTCTTTTGACAAAGTGACACGGCTCATATGAACTCCGAATTTTTTCGGAGCTCAGACTTATTGTTTTTTTTTTTATCATACTTTTTAGAGGAATGCGCATCTTCACGCAAGAGAATAGATGTCTTGAAATTTAGTAATGAATATTGCTCTAAACTAGGGTATAATAGAATAGTATGTGTGTGAAAAGTGGTGAAAGCAGATTCCTGGATATTGAATTGAATTATGTAGCTCAAGGTAATTAAAGATATTTGATAATTTATTTCTAATCTGATTTTATTTATGTTAATGATTAATGTATATTTTTATTTATTTATTTATTTTTACAAAAAACAAAGTTGATCATTAAATATCCTGTTTTATAAGATTGCTAAACGCGTTCAATATGTTTTTTTTGTAGTGTGTACAGTTTGAGTAAGATTATCATTACATTGATATGGATTCTTTGAGAAGAAAAAATAATTCAATAAATCAACATAATACGATTGTAATGTTAATATAATGAAAGAATTTATATGGAATTATAAATGATCCTAAAGTTAATGATGCACTTAAATTCAATGCCTCCGTTAATAATAATTAAGAAACCATTTCATTTAGCATATAAATAATATAAATTATACTGATCAATAATCTTATTGCAAGCTAATTTCCGTGAATTGAAAATACGTTTTTTAAATACTATTTATTTACATTAAATTAAATGAATTCTTATATAACTTACTTTGATTATGAGATTGTCCTTGACTATTTATAAATTTCTGATTTTTTCTAAAAATTATTTTTTTTGATTCTTATTACAATAAAATAAAATATAAAGAAATACCAAGTGTGATTTAGACACCAAAATTTAACCTAAAAATTCTTTATAAAAAAAAAAAATTATCGTTTTGGATTAATCTATTCACAAAGAAGGAAATTAAATCCTGTAAGGACTATAATAACAAAGTTCGTGATATTACAAAAATAATTATTTTCTGGCAACATCATCAGCCTTCGCTTTAACTTTTTTCTTATTGGGGTTCTTCTTTGAAGATTGATGATCTTTCGACGGAAGGTCACGAGAATCTTCCACATTATTTACTTTTCTCTTTACTTTACTAATACTCGAACCATTTTTGTTATTTTTTGATGTTACGGGAAAATAATGATAAATCTCCTTCGTTTTTAAATCTTCTGACATCTCAATATCATAATCAATAGCTTCTTGTTTACGTTTTTCCATTGGTCTAAATCTGAACCTCAAATCTTCTATCATTCTTTCTAAAACCACATCATCTATCCAACGATTATTAGAGTTACAACAAATTTTAAAGTGTCTAACTTTCTTGGTGACTAATGCTGAATTAAAGCTTTTTTTACAATTTGGACATGATCGTGCAAACGTAAAGATGCTACTATTCTGTTGAACAAAATCATTCCTTATTTTTCTTTGTTTCCTTTCTTCTTTTTGTAGTTCTTTCAAGTCTAAATCATCTGATCCTTTTTTATTCATCAATTTTGGTGATGTTGGTTGAACAAATTCATCGTTTTCACTTTCTTCGCTTGTAGCTACAACTTGTTCTTCAGAAGTTACTTCAATTTCTTGATCATCCCTATTTGAGGAAGTGGAATCTTGTAAACCAATATCTTCATTAATCGAATCGTTATCAACAATAAGTTCATACATTAGGTTTTTCGTTGAAGAGAGAAAATTTCTGTTTCTTCAAACGGTCCAAAATATTTTAGTGCAATTGTTTCCATATTAGGATTAATTTACGTTACTTTAATTGGTCAGATCATGTGTAACATAAATAATATTTGGCTCTTATAAAAATACGCGACCTGTTCAAATGATATTAAACAATTTCGTGTTTTGCAAATTTTTATGCATTTCATTTTTATAATATAACAAATTCTTTTAAATATAAAAGTTATATCAATTCCAGTCACGGGACATGTCCTCCGTGATGATTTAATAGTAATTAATTTTTATGTAACTTATAATGACATGACTTTCTTGTAAAAATGCTTCGATTAACCTATTGCAAATGACATTTTGACCTTAGACAAGTTTTATTTTTCAAGTTTCACCTTTTCATTTTATACTAAGCATATACTTTTTTACTTAACTCTATGCCATTTAAAATGAGACTTGAAAAATGCTATTTTTTTAAAGTTTTAAGCCAGTTTTTTTGTCAAAAGACAGTAAATAAAGAGCAATACAAAATTCTAATAAGGAAAAAATTCAAATGTATAATTCAATGTAGTTAAAGTTTAATCTCTTGAAAAATGAATTTTCTTTTTATTATTAATTATTTAAATCGTTTCTTAATATATTATTAATAAAAAGTTATTTATATGCAGATATCAATATAATATTAACTATACTTTATTTATGAACCTTATGACAGATATTTTTCCAATACAGATAGTTTGAAGTTCTGTCAATGCTTTCATGATTACAATTTCAGGTATTTTTTCTTCAAATTCAAATAATTGAATAAGCATAGCTTTCCTGCTTTTATATTTATGTAACATATTTTTTTTGTATGTTTAATTTCAGAAGGTTGCAAAGTATATTGTTGAACAGTTGATAGATAAGTAAGGTTATCAACTTTTTGTTTTTTTATACCTTTAAGTTAAGTATAAATATAATGAATTATGTTTCATACATAATGTTCAGCAGTTATTCAAGATTCAGTTTTGTTTACGTCTTATAAAAGAATTTGTTGAGAATACAATTTACCAAATTCATAAAAAGAAAGAATTTTTTAACATCTATTTTATTAATTTCTGATGTATTTTCAAAAAATTCTGGCTTGTTATAACATCATCAGTATATTCTGCAAGAAGCATTGATAAATAATTTCTCTTACTTTGAGCTGTTTTAACCTTTAATATTATAGTTCTCTAATCAGTAAGATTTTTAGTAATATTTTATTTTATAAATTTTATAGCATATATTTCAAATGATTTAATCAAAAGCTAAATAAAATTCATCACTTACAAAATTTATTAAACATATCATTTATAATAATTTCTGTAATAGTAAGTCATCATAAACTTGAATCAAAAAGTATAATATAGAACTTGCATACTTAAACTTTCTAACTACAATAAAAAGAGATATAAATGCAATTAAGTTTGACATCTGTAATCTATAATTTACTCGTCTAATTCTAATTTTATGATTCATAAAGTATTCTATCTAATAGAAAAAAATTTAAACCTTTATAAATTAATTATTATCTTTTAAAATATTATTCATATTTTTCTTTTGTTTTCATATACTAATATAATGCAATTCTAATTACAATTCAGATTAATTTCAATACAACCATATTTAATAGTCTGCAAAACAAATGAAGTGAACAAAATTTCTACTTACAGAATTGCAGAATTTAGGAAATTTGGTGGTAATCTGGTTTAGGAAATTCCACCATTACGCATACAAAAGTATAGTCATTTTTGTGTTACTTTAATTAGAGTTAATACAAACGTTTTAAAGAACATTTCGATATGCAAATAATATAAATACGTGATAAGGTTTTAACCTTCATATGTATTTCATATTATTTCGCGTGATATTCTAAGTTTGTATTATGTTATTGATCTATCAAGAAGTATACCAACTTTTGCGGTTCAATCTGAAATGAAATGGTTATCTTTTTGGTTTTTACATTAGTGGGCACATAAAGCCTTGTGTGGTTTCGACCTCCCTAGTGTTATCACCTAATTAATATTTACTTTAACCACAAACCAGTATTCTGTAGGCATGTAAAGCCTTGTGTAGTTTCAACTTCCCTGGTGTTGTAACCGGATTTATGAACATTCAAATAAGAGATAGGATTGCAAAGGCTCTTGAGTTACTTGCTACATTTAATGTGAGCCTCTTCTGTAGAAACGGTTTTTTGCCAAAAAAAAAAAATTCAACCTGTGAATTAGTACACATAGATTCCTGTATAATACAATAATTAAGTGAACACTTTATATATGAAAAATTGTCATATTAAAATATTTATTTGATGAATTGCAAAACTTTATTAATTTTCTAGTTATACAGCGAATCAGAAAATACTAGAGAAGCGAATGAAATTTATGATGCTATCAAAGGAGGGAGAAAGTATGCAGATCCTAGGCCATTTAATCCAGCATCAAGTTATTTCTTCACTCTCTCATATTTACGAAAACTATCTATAACTAATTTGTTTCTACTTTTACTGCTAATTACGTGATTCTTACCCCCATACTCTTTTACTATACTAGATTTCCGAAATAAATTATTCCACCTATATCTACCTGCAACTTCCACAAGATTAAGTAATTTTGAATCTATAGCATAAATTCAGTAATTATCAACTAAGGTAAAAAAAATAATGCAAGACATTTCCGATACCACTTATCATTATAATTAATTTTCACAACGTTCCAATTGATTACTTTAACATTTTCTAATATACCGCGCAAAACTTTTGTTGTGCCATTGCATGTGACGAGATTCATGTAAGTAATTTCACTGTGTCTATTGTACGCGTGATGATGGTCAGTGATTTTCTCAGCGAAAATCAAAATGCCAAAAATTGTTATTTCCAGAGGTCTGGAAGGAGAGACAGGATTTTATTTTTTATTATATCGATTAGCAGTTTGGATTGATGACGCAAAGTAAGTTTGAATTTTTGTTTTATTTTTTGTTTTTCTTTAGCAAGGCAGATAAAAGGGTTCACTAACCGGGACATTACCTTTTTATATAATTTGCAGGATTAATTTTGGAATACACTTTTAGGGGAGATTACGTTAATATGATCACATCACGAAATCTGATCAACAGATTCATAATAAAAACTTTGACGCTACCCATATACAAAGATCAACAAGGAGATCTTATTTGTTGTGAACTTTAAAAAAATGCGGGAAATTTCGAGAATAAATTACATGCATTTACTTAGATCTCACTTTTTTTATTCACCATACATCTATCTCTATATTCCACGAAAAATATTCTTGATACAATTTATAGCCTTTTCAGCTGAATTCTTTATTAATGTAGTAAATAAATTACATGATTTGGCTCGTAAATGTGATACATGACGCACTTTGCTAAATTTTTTATACTTAAATATACAGTAAAACGTTACTACATTCGTCAGACAAGATTTTATTTTCACATGATTATTTTGGATGATCGTAAATTTGAAATTTATTAGTATGTAAAATATACAAAAAAAAATGAATTAATATAAGGTTATTGATTATAGAAGATCAATACTTTTGAATGCCAGACAAACAAACTTCTTAATTTTTCGTATCCTTTCTGGAATAACGATTTCAGGTTTTTCGTCGTATCATACTTCAAGAAGAGAAATTTCATTATCTTGACATATGCATCATTTTTGCCGATCATAATTAATGATGTCTTCAAGTTTTTTGACATCCTTATACCAGCCGATGCTATAAAACCGATGCTGTTTGTACCTCTAATGCAATTAATATTTTTGGAAGAAGGCATCAAGTTCAAGAAAGAAGGGTGATATTCAATCATAAGTATTTCACTAAGAATTTCCTTAGCTATCTGGATGCATCTAGTCTGAAATTTGCGATTTTTCTTAATTTTTGATTCTTTTTTTAAGTTCATTGAAATACCACTCTAGCTCTATAATTCTGGCCTTGAGTTCAGCATTTTCAGCATCACGTCTAAGGTTACTTGTCTAAACTCATTTTGGATTTAGCTAAACGGTAAAACCTTTAGTTTCACTAAATTTTTACTAAGTGTTTGATATAGTTTCGCCATTTTTATAAGCTTTGATA
>CAMKVN010000734.1:0-24522 GCA_946474995.1 Funneliformis geosporum
CATATATGTCAGATTTGTCAGATTTGTCGATCATCTGCGCCACGTAGGTCCTATCATATTTTATTCGTTCACAATATTAAAGGCTATCTGTGAAAGTTCGTTCAAAGAATATTTGAGTCTTCTTTCATTAATGTTAGGTGAGTTAGGTTACAAATCAACTCGAAAAACTCTATCTGATTGGATTCTGAAAGTACAACTATTAGGTCGGATGTCATTGGTAAAGTTCGCACATCCAGTGCACTTGATGAGAGAAGAACTACTATTTTCATGTCTTAAGGTAATATAATGATAACATATAAACTACCCAGGATACGAGAATTTATCAAAAATGTGGTCAAAGGAAATAGTATTCAAAATTGGATTTCAGGAGGCAATGAATTCTTTTCTTTGATTGATGGGGATTGAGGTAACAGCTAAATGTTTATAAATAGGTAAAGGTTGATCTAATCTAAATTCTAATCTAAGATTTCTATTGCTATGATTATCTAAAACTAAATCTTCTAAAATGACCAGTAGCATCTATAAGTTGATCTAAATAAATAAGGTTATGTTGATGAAAAAAGTTAGAATATTTGGAAATCAAAATAGAAGAAAAAATATTGGTAAGGGGAAATTGTCCTCCTTTAATACGATTAATCAAAATAGGAGATGGTGTGAAGGACAAATGTGAAGATGAGGATTTTATAAGACTCAATGAAGCACCAATAAGATTATGATGAGAACAACAATTAAAGGATTGAGACCAAGAGTCTAAAGGAGAAGTTGGGAGAGGAAATTGTGATTGCAGTTGAAAAAGTCGAATGGTAGAGATATGCTCATAAAGTGAATTATTGTTGAATTGATGTAAGAGAGCACTAGAAAGTGATTTAATTTGCAATGACCAAAGATCATTTAAATTATAAAATTTGCTGAAGTTAAGAAGAGCATTAGAAAGCGAAACAGCAAACTTGTTCTTTTTCTTGAAGAGGAAGCGAATTGGCGTAAAAATTCAATTACAGTCAGCTTTTGATAAAGGTGTAAGTTGTATATGATATTCTATAAGAAGACATAGAACCATATTTATAATATAAGCGAATTGTTTGTCAGTGATAGGTTTATAGCGCATGGTATTGATGAATTGTTAGATATCCTAAGGAAATCTGTTTTTTAACGAAGGCGACCGAGCGTTTGTAATTGATCCAAACTCCAAGGAATCTAACAGAACCTTGTTCAGTGATAACATCGACATAGGATGAACCAAATTTTAAATTAACAGTTAGATTCGGGAAGATCTTAGTGGTCAAAAGCTTCGATTTTTGTTTATTAAGTGCAGAATGAGTAATGTCGTAAAATTCTTCCGCTATATCTAACATAGATTCAAGGTCTTGTTGGTTTCCAGCGATCCAATTCGTATTATCTATAAAAGCCAAAGACGAAATCTGGGCTGTTAGGTGATTAGAAGATAAGATAGTAAGATCTGAGATCCATCTATGTTCGATAATGTATCCTTTGTTAAGACTGGCAACTTCACATAAGAGGGGATCGAGGTATATGCATCATAAAAGTGGTGATATGACTTCACCCTAATCTATGCCGATTTTTACATCATAGTAGTCCAAAATGCCATCAGCAGTGAACACAGCATTTTTCCAGGCGGTGAAAAGATTGATTAATAGATTGATCATATGATTAGGCACTTTAATACGATATAAAGCTTTCCGGAGGAAATTTAAATCAACACAGTCATAGGTCTTAGAGAGATCTTAAAGTAAAATCCAAATTTCCTTGTTATTTTCGTTAGTATCCTTGAGCAACATATTAAGAATCTTAATAGGAGTCTCCATTGAGACCCCTGGCAATCTGGCGAAATTTCCTTCTCATAATATTGAATGTTTAGCGATTATTTTCGATAAGCGATTAGTGAGAATTTTAACAAAACCTTTTCTTGCAGTTTCTAATAGCGTAATGGGTCGAGTCTTTGTAATATCACATTCCCAAGCCATAGGTTTAGGAATTGGAAATAGGTGCGTGATTTTCCATTTATTGGAAATATCACCAATAATAAAGCACATACTAATGAGTTGCCAAAGAAGATACTGAAGTTTGTCTTCAATGTGTGCTAACATTTCATTAGTGATTCCTGATAGACCAGCTGCCTTATTATTGGGTAGGTGCTTTAGGATTGCAAGTATTTCCTCCATTGTGGATGGTTGAAGCAGGTTGTCGTAGCAGTTACTATTGATATAATCCTTTAGAAGATACTGATTGATCCATCTGGAAGGTAACAATTGGGGCGGAGTGTCTGGTAAAGCGAAATTCTGAAAATGTTGAACAGTAGCTTCTTTAATTTCTTTAGAGTCAATGGTGAACCTTTTGGTGCCAGTTACAGGGTCATTAATCAATAGGCGATCTAGAACAATCTTGTTCTTCTTGCGATTAAGGATGGAATCAATCATGGCAGATGTGTTATTCAATTAATCATCACATCGTTTGTCAATGAGTTATTTGATGGCAGCAGTTTTAAGCTTGTGAATATCAATCGAGCCAAATTGGATAACGTCTTGTGGGTGGCAACGAGATCCTGTTTAACATCCAATGCTGATTGGCTAGTAAGAACAGCAGGAAATGATATGGGCACTAGCTTCATTTTATCATGAATTTTTGTCATGAAAGATATTATGTTGGACTATGTTGAGCTGCGAGACCAGTTACCCTTTTGGATTAATTTAGTTTTAAAGAGCAGTAGGAATAAGCGAATCTTTTTTGTAGCTATATAAGATTCCGGTGAATCATATAGTTGCTTGTGATCATTGCTATTAGAGATCCAGACTTGTGGGATGATATGTTTATTCGCTGCACCTATGGCAGATTTGATATTCACCCATAAGGAATTCATATTGGAGCGAGAAGGCGAAAGGTCTTTGAGTCGATCAAAATTATGGCAGTTATAATGGAAATCAGTATATTCTGCAAAATCTGACCATTTTGTTGTATTCATCGAATGTAAATTTGGGACTTGGTGTTATTTTGGAGAAGATGAGACTTGAACTTAAAGCGCCACTGTATATCTGTAAAAAAAGCGAAAATGATTTTGTGATCTGAAAAATAAAGATCAGATTGGTCTATAGATGAAAAAAGAAAGTATGAGATAAGATTAGGTGAGGCGAAAATGGTATCGATTTATGAACTTCTGTTGTTGACGCAGAAAGTAGGTTCGGGTGTATCATGACATAAGTCATATAAGTCTAAAAAGTTAAGCGCAAAAATTTGATCATAAAAATTGAACTTCTAATGTAATTGGGTACCATAGTTAAATTAGAACCAATAGTAATCAAGATTCACATTGAAGTCACCTAAAAGAACCATTTTGAAATCAGACTTAAGACCATCTTTAATATGTTTAAGAATCATTTTGTGAAGGTTGAGTCGCTCTTTTTTGGTACCAAACGTTAATGAAGAGTGAAAGTAGATGCAGAAAATTCTTAATTTGATATGGCCTGCAAGATATAGGTCAATGTAAATGAAGCGATTATCATCCAAAAAGGTACGCTAAATATATATGACCTAGAAGCGTTTAACTAAAATACCAACTCCTGCATAGATGTTAATACGGGAGTTCCAAAAAGCACAACAATTAGAATTATTTGAGTATTGAAAGCTTTGATCAGATTTGTGACGAGTTTCTGTAAAACCAATGAAATCAGTATTAAAATCTATAAAAGTATCGTTAATTGAAGAGTTTTTAATTTTGCATTATAAAGAATTAACGTTGTGGGTTGCAAATGAAAGACTGGGAGTTCCTTTTGAAATATTAGAAGTAATATGTTGGAGTGACTTGTTATTATTAATGTTAGAATTAGGTTTTAATATTATGAGAAGTGTTGTAGAGAAGGAGACATTTATTGTTTAGCCAACTTAGCAGTCAAGGACTCAAGTTGCGTCATCATAATATTAAGTTATTCTTGTTGGAAAGCAATAATACCATTTTGTTCTTGAATAGTGGCCTTTAACTGAATATTAACGGGATGTAAAACATGAGCATCGCTATTATCCGACGATGTATTAGCAATTCTGGAACGCTTGTTAATATGAGAGACAGAGTGGTTATCATTAGGTTTTTAAGTATCAGGAATTTGAGAGGTGACTGGAGGTGGTTGATTGGGAGTGTGACTTAGTTGGTTATTTTCTAAGTTAAGGATTTGTGCTTCTAAATCGGACATGGCTTTTTTCATGCCAGAAAGCATGTCTAAAATTTGGTCAAGTTTCTTATTAGTATCATTATTGGCATGAGGATTATGGATCGAGTCATCTAATGAATTATCTTTGGGGTCAGTATCTTTGCCTTTGCCTTTATTGTTATCTAAGGCTTTGAAGTAATTCATATTGTTACGATCATTTGGAGGTCAATCATTTCTATTATTGTTATTCTTAATAATTAGGTTATGAGAACCCACAGGTTTGTAATGATTGTATAATTTTTAGACAAAAGGGAGGTGAGAACGAGAACGCTTGTTGTCGTCTGAATCATTCTTTGTTTGAGTTATGATCTGGGAACATTTCATAACAATGTGTTCAGTAGAGCTGCACTTGTGACAGCATTTTAGATCTGCTGTGTACCATTGTAACTCTTGGTCACCAAAAGCATAGTTAATTCTAATAGCGTTATTGAATGCTTCTTCAGAATCAAAATATAAGATAGCGAATGGTCTTGGTTTATAATTATTGGATCTCGGAATATAGCAACTTTTTGCTTTAGTGGCGATGATAATATCTTGTAGATCACGTGCTGTAGTTCTGAAGGAAATGTTGGTCAGTTTGATTTGAATATCATTTCTGTATTTCACCTGTTCAGGGGTGAGATCAGTTAGATAAACTCTTACGCAGTTATTGTAAAGGTATCGTGACCATTGGGTGTAAAATAATTGGATAGCATTGGGATCTTCATATGTAATATAGGCATGTTACCACATGCCTCGTGTTTGCATTTTAACATTCATAGTTTTTCCATATTTAGCAAATATAGAGGTAAGGGAGTCTTGTTTAATGTTAAGGTGAATATCCGTGATGTACAGGGTGCGCTGTTGAAACTGCATATTGTCTTTGTAGTCTTTGTAATCAACAAGATAGTTAATTCCCAAATCAGGAAATTTCATTAAGGAGGCAGAGATCATCAACTCCTGATCTGCAAAGTAGATCACTGCAAAATGAACGACGTTGATGTGCCGAATGTTAATGTCTTTGAACGCATTATTTTGGGTGAACTGGTTGTTGATGGTCTTAATAATCATTTGGGTAGCAAGTTCTCTCGCTATTTTGGTGATAGTAAAAGTGCAGGTGAAGGCAGTTGGTTTTGGAATAGTGATGAAGTCTCAACCGTCAGTTTCTATGTTCTCATCATCATCGATTGGAATATATTCATCTTTGTCCAAGACGTTGGGGGGTATAGTAGGCTTTGGTATAAAGGTATCTGCAACAATTTCTTCGTCCAAGAGGGAACTAGGATCAGGAGCAGTTTTAGACAAAGAGGCGACGGTTTCTGATTGCTTATTTTTTAGGTCGAAACGAAAAGTGTTTTTTGGACTGGTATTGCGTCTGCTGTTTTTTTCCATTTTTGTTTGTAAATTTTTGTAAAAACTCTTTTGAAAAATTTGTTTGTAAAGTAGGAACAATAAACTAACTGAACGGAGTTAAAAAATATTAAGTGTTTTAAAGCGAAACGGTTTTATTTCCTAAAAAATTTTTGTAAGCAAAAATTTTGGGAGAAAGGAAAAAGAGTTTTTTTTATAGAAAAAACCTTAATATACCAAATTTATTAAACTAAAATTCGTATTATGTTTAATGAATTTAAATGTATGAACATGCATTATATAAATGCCATTTGTATAACGCATTTATTTATATGAAGTTTTTTTAATACAATGAAGATTTACAAAAATTAATTTTAATAGAAAAAATCATAAAATTTTGTAATTTTTTATACTTTAATAAAGTTAACAAAAGTATTTTGTGTAATGTTTTGCAATTTTTTTATAAATGTTTCTTTGTTTCACATGTTTTGCAATTTTTTTTCATATTTCTTTAATATAATAATGCCAAAAGTAAATTCAAAGAAATCTTGTAATGAACCTTTAAAAAATATGAAAGTCTTTTACTACAGCACAAAAAAGAAATTTGTTTAAAAAAACTTCATCCTGTTACTAAAACAAAAAAATCTAATAAATTAATATGATGTTAGTAAGGGTATGATTAGTAACATTTTAAAAGAAAAGGACCATTAGCTTGCTATAGACCTTGAATTATATAAAGCTGGGTTGAAATGTGAAAAAAAAACCTTTACTTTTATTAAGGAAGCTTAACTTTTTAGGTAGAAAATATGTTTTAAGCTAGCATCGTTATAACTGATAATATTCTTTTAACAAAGGCTTTAGGGTTTGCTATTTTATTTGGTAAAAATAAATTTAAAAGTTTCAATAGATAGGTAGACAATTTCAAGAAATAGTATAGCTTATGACAATATAATATATATAATAAAGCTACAAGTGTATTACTTGATAATCTCAATATAATACGTAATAAAATTCATAGCATTCTTAAGAATTATGACTCTAACGATGTCTTTAATTGCAATGAAATGAGTTTATTTAGGATGATGAAATCCTATCGCACAATATCAAATGGCCAAGTATTTGAAATTAAACAATCAAAGAATTGTGTAATTGTTCTACTTACCTATAATGCAACTGGGAATGAAAAGTTGGTTCTTCTTTTTATATACAAGTATGAAAATCCACAAATCCTAAAAAATATTGATAAGGAGACCCTTTCAGTTAAATATTACTGAAATAAAAAAAGTTGAATGTAAGTATTAATTTGAAACAAATATATTAATAACTGAATGATAAGGCAAAATTAAAATATTTTTCTTTTTGTTGATAATGCCCTAACATATTGCTTTATACAAAACCATCTAATTAATAAATATTACCATCAAACACCTTTTCCTAAATATTACGACGTATCTTTAACCTTGTGATCAAGGTATTATTAATAGTTTTAAGGTGAGAAATGTATTCAATTTAAACATTCCTATATTTTATACTTTATTTATACTTTAATTCAAATTTAACTTGTTTTAGACATAATATCAAAAGCTCTATCTACAAAATTAGATCAAATATTTTGATCATTTCAATAATTATCATATCGAACCTGTAAAAATTAATATTAAAATATGTGTGAAATATGTTTCTCAAGCATGAAATAATGTAACACAAGAGACAATTCAAAATTGTTAATTAAAAGCAGATATTCTGCCTAAAGATGACAATAATAATGAAGAAAATGAAACTTCACCAATATACAACTTGAACTTAAACGTCTAAGGAATTGGAAGAAGTTCAAATTTTAATTAATAAACTTGTTTTTGATGATTCTTTAACTGTCAAAGAATTTGTTTGATTTGATAAGTCTGAGATCATAGGAGAAATGATATCTAATGAAGAAATTGTAAAAGCAGTTTTACCTAATAAATAAGAATAAGAAAATGAAGGAGAAGAGGATTATTTACCAACAATTACTCATAATGAAGCTATTGAAGCTTATGATAAAGTAATTTTATATTGGAACAACAGGAGAAAGTTTTCAATGTGAACAATGAAGAATTAAAGCTTATTAAAAAGCTTAAAAAAGAAGTTTTGAAATACCAGTTTATTTCGGCAAGATAAACTAATCTCAATAAGTTTGTTACTATAATTGAATAATAATAGTAATTTTTTTTTACCATAACAATGTTAATAATAATTTGATGATATTTTTTTATTTTAACATAATAACAATAATAATTATTTTTTTTTAATGCAAAAAACATTAATAATTTGAGGAGTATATTTTTACGTAATAAATGTAATGATATAATAAAATAGTATCATGGAATACAAATTTAATGCATTGACTAAATAACACCCCTTCAATAGTGTTAAATTTTTGTTAAACTTATGTTGAAATTTCCTATTGTTTTTTTTAGCAAATTGTGGTATCGTTTTTTTATAATAATTTATATTTATCACCTAGGTGATGAATTATTATTATTTCTAATTATATGATCTACTATATTAAAAAATTTACTTGTTATATTTGTGTTGATCTAATTTTATAAAATAATATGATGGTTGAATTATTTTTAGAATTTGAATCAGAATTTTGAACATAAAAAGTTTAAGCATTTCGATTATGAGTTTATTGTATTATTCAAGTTTTTACAAGATATCAAATCAGAATTTCAATTCAATAATAAAGAAATTTATTTTATTTTAGAAGTATTTTACCATCATTTAATTTTTCACTTTGAATACTTTCAATTTTATCGATCATTTTATTAAATCAAACCAACAAATTTTTTAATTTTTACAAACATAATAAAAAAAATAGCTATGCCAAGAATTATTTGGAGGAATGCAGAGACTGATTGCTTAGAGAAGACGCAACTATAAATATTATTATTTTTTTCGTGAAAATAAATTGAGATTTTGGCAAAACATCACAAGAAGAATAAATTGACAATATAACAGCAATTATACTTCTTGCTAGATGCAAGCAGAAGTAAAGAAATTTGGTAAGAGATTATGGGGTAAGTAAATAAATAAATAATAATATGAGAGGCGATCAGTAGAAAAGAAGAAAATCCAAAATTTTTGTTAATTTTAATTATTAAGCTAATTTTGTGCACATGACCGAGATCAGCCAAGTGGTCCAATAATATAAATTTTGATCAAAGTGTGAATTTCCACCTTTTCTACTAATCGCCTTCCATATGTTGATAAATATAACTTAATAAATAATTAATATGTATCCTTTAGGACTTTTGTGATTAGTGTAATGGTATGAGAAGAGGAGAAAGGTGATCGTATAATGGGAAATGATTTTATAATCTATTCTGAACTAAGTTTTGGGTAGGCTAAGTAATTATTATATTTAATTAATAATTCTTAATAAAAATTTTAGGAATTTTTAGATTTATATTAAGTATTTTTTACATTTTTTAATTACAAGGCATCATTGAAGAAGAGCTTATAACATATCGACAATGAACCAGTAGTTGAGAAGTAAAAAGTAGAGGGTTTTATTTTTTTTGTTTTTTTTAATTTTTTTATTTATCGAGGTTTTAATTTTAATTTTTATTTTTATTATGGAGGTTTTATTTTTTTTAATTTCTTTTTTTATTGGAAATGGGATTTTCATTTTGTAGTGTTTATTTTTTTATTGTTTTTTTTATATAAATAAGTAATATTAATTAATTGTATTTTGAATAAATTTTCTTACTTTTTTCTTTTATTTAGTAAAGAAATCTCAAAACTTTTAAAAATAAATTTATATTTATTAAATAAATTGTTTTATTTAAGATTAATTCCAATTTTTGCATTACCAAAATTGCTTCAAAATTACTTTAACTTTAACCACAAAGAGGTTATTCTATAAAATGACATCATAAAATTAACTAATTATATCATAGTAAAATTATGTTTGTATTTTTCTTTTTCAGTAATTATTTATTATACCAAATAATTCGTTATAGTAATAACAAATTTTCTTATAACGAAGGACTAATCAGTCCAGACACCAACTTCATTATATTGAGATGTGACTGTAATATAAGCACACAATATGTGATAAATTATACTAATTACATTGCTTAAAGTATATAATACATTTTTTCAAAAAAAAGCATTTAAGTTAAATTTTATTGTAACAACCCAACCTACCACTTTAAGTAAACTTGCAAAATGAATAAAAAATACATATATATATATAAATTTTAAGTCTAAATATAAGTTATTTATATTTGATTTTGAAAAGAAAACCATTTGTAAAAAGTTATCTATGATGTATATACTGATTATTTTATCAATCATTTTCAAAAAAGTAATTTAATGTACTATATATCTGATGTAACCTGATATGTATAATATAATTATACAAATATTGATATTTTTTTATTTACTATTATGATTTTATTATTATTTCTTTAGATATATTATAAATGTTAAATAAGATTATACACCGATCTTTTTTTCTAAGTTTTTGAGTTTTTTTTTTTGTTTTAAAAATTTTTTAGATTCAGTTTGGACCGTTATGTCTCTTTTAATTTGATTTTTCAATTTTTGGTTAGTTTTTTGTTTTTGTTCTAATTTTTAGAAACTTGCTACGCAAATTCATATCTGAATTTGATTAAACTCCTGTTGATTATACCAATATATAAAATCTATGTGCATAACGTAAAATTTGCATAAATTATTACTAAAAATAGATATGTTATATATAAAATATAAAAAAGGTAATTTTGCATAAGAAATTATTATTGATTTTCTTATTTTAATAATAAATTTATCAACTTGTATACATAATTTTTAATTTAGATAGATTATGCGTTAAAGTAAAGGATGAACTTCCATGCCGACTGTCTGCAATTTATCAAAATTAACTGATGGGAAATAACAGTTAAGTCATGTTATTGCAATTTATTGATATATATTTTGATATAACCAATATAACCAACAAACAACACATCCCTAAAGTATAAAAAAACGTTTATTAAATAAAAATACTTCGACTTTAATGTTTAAATTATTTCAATGATTATTAATTACAAAATCCAAATCATATCCATTACCTTTAATCCTTTGCTTACTAATTTATTATCCCATAGCCCCACTAGCCATGGCTTCTTCAACTTCATTAACTTCACCTTCCATAATTTTACTTCTTACAAGCGCTTTTTTTGCTTCCTCTAACTTACCTGCTTTCTTGAATATTAAAGCCAACTTTTTACAACTAACAATATTTGCTCTGACCTGATCTATATATTTATCTAATGTTAATTGTCCTGTCTCTACTTGTATAACTAATAAATTTTGTTTAATATCCAAAGAAGCCTTTCTATCTGTTAAATCTTCTGGAATTGGTTTACGCTGCGCTTCTAGTATCGTAATTTGATTATTAACTACATCAAGCTCATTTTGTATTACAAGACTAGATACAAGAAGGTCAACGCTAGGGAAAAAAAAAATTTAATTAATAAAAACGAGACATAAACCCTTATATATTATTATTTTAGAGAAAGGAAATACTTGTTTAATTGTTGTTCTGCTTGTTCTAGTTCACTTTGTGCATCATCAGCCGAAACAATATCACGGCTTGGGGTCGCAGTAGCGGGTGTGTCACGTGCTACCTTCTGTTTTGCAACAGGCGTTGATATTTGAGGTGTTTCGTTTTTAATTGGAGTAGGTGTACTTGGTGGAGGCGGCGTTTGGGGAGTGACAACTTTTGGTTTAATAGGCGTTTGTGCTAACGTTGGACTACTAGTATTTCTAGCAGGAGTTAATGCAGGAGATGATGTTGATGCTTGAGGGGTAGATGGAAAGCTAGCAAAAGCTGGATTATTTGCATTAAACTCGTCAATAATAAGCCATTTTTCAGTCTTTGAGATTATATCTGGATTTATTAAAGGTGTTCGTAGTCTCAATCGAATTTCTAACTTGCCACCTGTCGGCTTCCGTACGTGATCTACAAGCTGAAATAATATTGAGATGTTAACGATTTGATTGGTAAAAAAAATAAATGATTACGTCAACACATACATTAAAAACTTCATGAATCTCGGCTTTACTTAAAAGTTGATCTAACTTAACAGTAGCTTTCCCTAATGAAATATCTTTTCGTAAAAATCCTCTGTAGTGAAATACTTCGAATGTGGCTTTCTTTGAGTTCAAATAACGTTGAAACGCTTTTGTACGTTCTATATTTATAATTTTTTTCCAATTAAATTCTAAAATTATAAAAAAAATTAATAAAATGCCGCAATTGAAACTAAATAATTGAAAAAAATAAAATTAGTCATATCAACCTGGATCCATTCCACGTGTAGCAGTCGAAGTGTCGCCTTTACCGCTGCCAGCACCAGGACTACCTTCGGTAGGCCACCCAAGGTCCCAACTTACATATGCATCAACATCCTTTCCATTCACGTCTTTGTTACCTAAATTGTAGGCCCTCTCAATACCAATTTCCATATCATTAGCAGACAAATGTAAGAAAGCATTTTCAACGCAATATGTTATATCTTGAAAATGAAATGCTGGTACATTTTTGCTATGCGTACGATAAGAAATCAATGATGTTAAATCTGCCACAAAAGATTTTTTATAACGGTAAAAAGTCGCGGCTAGAGTCTTGTTTCCGGTTTTTAAATAATATGCTGATATTGTAGTACATAAATCGACTTGTGATTCTAATTGAGTTATTAAACGCGCATATTGATCTTCTTTTGAGATCTAAAAACAAAAATTATATTTATATTTATATATATATAAATAAATATTTGTATTAAATTTAAACTTTTTTTTTGCAAAAAGAATACATTTTTACCATAGCAAATGGTTGTTCGTCTTCATTCATAATATTCAAATTTGTCGCATTATCTAATACCGTTAATACCTTTTTTTTAGGAGTAGACACTGGCGTTATATTCACTTGCGTTTTGTTCTCTGTGGTGGATGAAAAAACTGTGCTTTGAGAAACGATTTCACATTTAGAGACATCAGGCTCACCAGGAATTTCCCATCCTTCAGGTAACTCATCACCATTTTTCAAAGATTTCATTGTTTTATAAATGATTGTTGCCGTATTTATACATTCCTCAGCACGCGGAACATTGTTGGAGCTTTTAAATGCAACAGCTGCTTCTTTATATTGTTTAAATCTTTGACTTAAAGTATCAATAATTTTCTGATTTTGTGGGGAAATCTCTGAGTTTTTACGTGTATTTTGGGATACGGGAGATGACAATGATGCTTGTTCAGCAAAATTTTTCGATAAATCATCCAATTTCTGCGAACTCGGGCTACTCCCAACTTCAATTTTTGAATCTCGCTTGCTTTGTGACAAAATCTGAGCTCGCTTCGCTTCCAGTTGCTTGTAGGCCTTCATAGATTCTACAGCCCCGACTTTATCACCTTCTCTCTTTTTCATAATCGCGTTTAATTTTTCTTCTTGAATATACTTTGCTAAAACGTTTACATCATTGGATTGTAACATCACTTCAAGAGAAGGTTCCCCTTGCAAACTTATTAAAACGTCATGAGTCACATCAACCTCTGTTTGAAGGTTGTCAGATGTTTTCACAGAACTTGTTGTAATTTGAGTTTTTGTTTGAAGATTATCGGATGCTTTTACGGAACTTGTTTCAATTTGAGTTTTCTTCAAAGTCAATTTCTCATTTGTAGAACGATTTATTTCATCCTTCTCATCATGACCACCACCTCCTAATTCTTGTAATTCCCTCTTTAGAATTTTTTGTTTTGACCAAGTTAGCATCTTATTTAGATCAATTATTAATAGTTCAAAGAATCATACTTACTAACAAGTTTGGATCCTTCATATCTTCCTCATTAAATTCTACTTCATCATCATCTGCACCTAAAGCACCAAGTGCTTCGATATCAATATCACCAGGAACGCTAATCGAATTATGATTTAATTTTGCTTTAGGTGGTTGTGGTTTAGGTTTTTGCTTTGATTTACTTTGTTGAATACCCGAACTCAGAGCACTTAATTCTCTCTTTTTTTTTTTCAAAAAGAAAATGAAAAATTAAATGTAAAATGAAAAATCATATAAAGTTTTTACACGTTTCCCTCACAATTTTTTAAATAAATAATAAAACAATCTAATACCAATAAATCCGGATCATCAAAATCCATTTCACTTAAATCATCATCTGCAGGTAAATCTAAATCATCAAGTCCCTCTATGCCAAGACTTCCTAAATCCAATGAACCGGCAGTACCTTTTTTACTGGGCGTTTTAGGCGAGCTGAACATCTTTTATGATTTTTATTAATAATCCTATGGTTTTTTTTAATTAATTAATTAAATGAATGAATAAATACTAGATCTGGAGTGATAATTATTTGGAGACCGATAGTTAAAGAGCGTTACCAAATAAAAAATCATTTTCACAGAAGTGTGAAATCAAAAGAGAAAAAATGAATGTCGAAAAAGAAAAAAGATTATCAATTATTAACATTTAATAAAAACTTCACATAAAAAAAAAATTTTTTTTTTTATTAATATGTTCCTACCAAATAATGAAATTTTGAGCTGACAAGTTAAACATTCAAGACAGAGAAGAGGGCGAGAATTTATTCACTTTTATGTGGTGGTTACACAACCATCAAAAACAGATGGTACGCAGAGATGTCAACATTTTACTACGCCTTTCCTAAAGTTTTTTTTTTTTTTTTGCCCACTCCGAATATTGTAAAACAAGAAACAAAAAAATAAAAATGTACAATTTGTTATAAATTTTTTATTTTTGATGATTTTTGATTTTTGATTTTATTAAAGATTAGTTACAATATTGTATATAGAAAGTTTCGCATTTGAATGAATTACATAAAAAATAAAACTATTATTAAAAAGTTTTCATTTCAGAGAATTTATCATATTAATCCTTCATAACTTGTCCAACTTAGGCTGTTTCTTCCTTAATCTTCATATTCTTGTTTGAACGCTCTACTTCCTCCCTTAAACATGGCACTTGAATCATGTTGAATTTCTCTTTTAACCAGACCAATTTTACAAAGCGAATACTTTGCCGCTTTATAAAGGGACCAGCCAAAAACGGTGAATAAAGCTGTGGATAATGCAGCAAATGACAAAATGACCACGGTAGGAACAAAGAATAAAGACCCAAGTCCAAGGAAAAATCCTTCTGCTGCCAAGATTCCCGTACCGGCTACACCCAAGACAAGGGCAAGGGTAACCAAGAAAAAGCAAACGAACATGGCCAAGGGAATAGAGTTTAAAGCTGCCACACCATAACCGAACCAACTTAGAGGAGGAAAATTTTCCCAAGCGTATCTTGCAGCATGACGAGTGGATTCAATTGGATGTTTAAAAGCGTCAACCGTCGTTTCAGTTGCTTGATTGAAAACGCCAAATCCTCTTTCAAATGTAGTTCCTGTTGCTTGATTTAAAGCACCAACGGCACGACTTGCTTTGTCTTGAGCGGAAGAAATTGCTTGTTTTGAGTAATCAATCACATCTTTAGTGGCTTTTGCTGTAGAATTTTCGATTTCATTATAAGAATAATTAGTCATAGGAGCTTCTTGACGGGAAGACATTTTTGAAAGTTTTAATAAAAAAAAATAATTTTATCGTAAAAAAAAGAAAAGAACGAATGAATTTATATATATTTTTAAAATCATTAAAATTAGATCATACTTTGACATGGATTAAATGAAAAATAATGACCAAACATTTACGGATTATTATTTTATTATATTATATTTATATTTAGGATGAGATCATTATTTTAATGTCTATTTTATCAATATGATCATAATGACCAAACTTTTACGAAAATTCTTCATTCATTGATCGTAAGATTAATTAATATAATCAGCGAGCAAATTTGCTTTGCATTTTGGTTTCAAAAAAAAAAACGCGTAAATTTTACACGAACGCTATAACACATTTCTGTTAATCTGGAGATCTAAACAATTATTAGAATGTCCAAAGTGTAGAACATTGTGAATGCATATAAAGTTTTAACCAAAATTTTTTTAGCGTAACACTTTACAGCTGATTTTCATATGGTTACACCATCATTCTATTAAATCTGATAGCCCGAGTATTTAAGTTTGTTGTTGTAAAACAATTTATTAATAAATGCCTTTACCAATTTTTATTAGTTGTCATTTGTTACAAAATATTAACTCATGTTTCTAACAATTTGAGTATTTTCCTATTTATAATTTATAATTTATTTCTCGAAATACTTTACAATATTCTTGCAAAGAGATTAATTTACGGATGTAGAATTTAGAAAATAAACCGGTTATATATATATATGAATTATATTTATGAAAGAATTCAAATATCGTAATTTTCGCAATGAATGAATTTTGACTTTTTGGGACTTTAGTGAAAATTTTTTGACCAGTTTTCTACGTCAGTCAATAAAATGTGTTATCAACACGATCACTTTGTTCCCCGTTTTCATACCCAAAATTGGTTAAGCATAAAGAAGGAATATCGTATTTATGGCGTAAGATGACAGATGATGTTTATGAGAATCAATAGTCCTGTCTATAAAGACAGACCACTTTGATTTTAGGGATTATAAACAGATCAACATTTAATTAAGAAAATATTTTTATTTAGAGTAACAAATAAACAAATACATCTCTATACATATATACATACATACGTATGAAGATTCATAATTTAAGTTACACAACTCAATATCAGTTTTTCGATAGAAACAAGTTAATTTGATTCCGAAAACAGGTAAAACATCAAGAATTTAAATTTCCGTGTTTCTATTGATAATTTATTTGATGAATAAAAAAAGAGTACTTAATGCAGATTTCATGCGGATAAGAAAGGACTGACACCGGCCGGGTATGGTAACCATTTAATGTATATTTCTTATCTCTCGCGATATAATTATCCAACATGTCCAAGATAATACAATAAAAAACGGAACCCCTTAAAAGGATTACAAATTAAGAAAGAAATTCCGTTTCGGATTATCCGAATTATTTCAAAAAAAAACATGATTGACTTGTTTTTCCGTGAATGAGTTACAATTTGTTGAGTACCAACTTCCTTTTTAGGAGGCTTTTTTTTGCCATTGAATCATTGCTAGACACCCTGAATGAAGAACCATAACATCGAAAACTATTGGTGAACATAACAGACAAAAAAATTACATTTTCTGCTCGTTTCTATAATTTCGAGAAGTAGGGTTCATTTTTTCCTTTTTTTTGTCCTATAATTAATTATATTTTTTTTTAAATGCAGATCAAATTTGGTGTTTTTTCTTAGCCTTAGAGCAACTTCCTGGTTTTCTGGAATTATTAGATGCAACAAATTTCCTTTTTTTTTGTATCGATAATAATTATTAATAATGCATCAATGCAATCAATAAATTATTAAGACTTGCCAATTCAACGTTTTATAATAAATTTAATAAATTTGATTTGTTAAATCAAATGAAAAAAAGATCAATTTAGGTATTTTTTTGAAATTAATACCCATTTTCTTTTAATTAAAAAATATCACTTTTGTTATATATAGGAACAAAAATCCGTAGATATATTCCGTAAGTTCAATATGTACAAAATTACATGCATACAATATGTCATGCATACAATATTTGATAGAAGTGGTACTAAATTAATTCAAAATTCATCTTTTATGGTTTTTTATATAACAATGAAAATTGGTCGTAAAAATAATAATGTATGGTTATTTTAGTCAAGGTGAAGTTTTTTTTTTTACAAGGTCTAAATGACCTCTAATAATAAATAACAAAAAAATCGAATTAAAAAATATTTGTAAATTTTACGGAAATTATTTTTTTAAATCCCCCGTTAAGTTAAACTTTACCGTCATTTCGGGTCACTTGCAGATCGATCGGATTTTTTTTGGATCGAACCTGGGCCAATCAAATTTGTGATGTCCTTGAACTGGTCCCAAAGTCATAGATGACGGAAACGTCAAAAAAAAAAAAGAGATCGACTTAATGATTGGTAAAACGGATGACTTTGAGTTACATGACAACTCCCATAAACAGCTTGTAAATTTGTTGTACAAAATAAATTATTACAACAAAGCACAAATCCCTACCTAAAATCACAAATAGATTTCTTTAAAAGGGAAAGAACTTCGGAGAAATCAATTTATATAAATATTCTTAAAAAAGAATCATCATTAAAAAAATATTCTCAAGAAAATGGGAAATAAAAATTCTTCATCCAACTTCAAAAGAAAATCATCAAATACTCTTCTAAATGAACCTGAACCACGAAATTCAAATAATGAAAATGAAGGAACGGAACAGAAATATTATTTACCAAATGATTCGAATGATATTGACGGTTTACACTTGCAACACTTTCTTAAAAAGCACTTATATCATAATAATTTTTCCGTTCCTATTGAAGACAATTTAATTCAAGGAGGATATAAAGTATTAGACGTTGGGTAAGTGAATAAGGAAAATTCAAGCAAAAATTCTAAAGGGACATGATTTTTAAAATGATTCTTTTTTTCTTTTATTTTTTAAAAAAATCTTTAAAAGGTGCGGTCCTGGAACATGGTTATTGGATCTATCGGTGAAATATAAGGATTCTTATTTCTTTGGATTAGACATAATGCCTGTATATCCAAGTGAGGTAAATTAAATTCTATTAAATTCTATTACAAGAACAATGGCAAAGAAGATTAATATTTGTGATATCGAAAAATTAATAGATAAAACCAAAGAATTTAGAATTTATTGAATCAGATATATTTAAAGGGTTGCCATTTCCCGATAATGTATTTGATTTTGTACATCAAGGCTCAATGTTATTTGCTGTAAAAGCGGACCAATGGAATTTTGTAATTTCTGAACTCGTTAGAGTGACAAAGCCAGGTGGATTTATTGAACTCGTTGAATTTACCGGAAGTCAAAACAATGGTCCAATCTTAACTAAGTTACATGACACCTGTAAGTGTACTAACTTTCTTGATGTTCTTTAACCTTATTTTTTTTTTATTTTTTTTAATATTAATATACATTTAAATTCACATTTAAAATATTAGATCATGATTCTTGTTCTCAACGAGGCGTAGATTTGTCGTTATCATGTCATCTCGATAAAATACTCGAATCTCAAGTTAATATAACGAAAGTTCACAAAGATACAAAATCATTTCTAATGGGACCAAATGGTGGTAAACTTGGCATGGTAATGCAAGACGTTTTTTTGATTTATCATGCTTCTAAAGCATCAATTGAACATTTAAGCTTAAAGCAAGGCATTTCGAACGAAGAAGTTAAAAGTATGCTAAATGATATTGTGAAAGAACTCGAGGAAACCAAACCCGAACTAAATATTAGCAGATTTTGGACTCAAAAAAATCCATGAATAATCGCTTTCTTCTCTCCTTTTTTTTTTTTTTTTTTTTAATATACATATACATATATACATACATATACATATTTATATATATCATTTGATTATTAAGATTTAAATAAACGTTTTTTTCTAAAATGAATTTAGTGTCAACACATGCTAAATTTTGCCGTACCATATTAACTTCCGGCTTTTCTAAGACTGACAAGCATTTTGAATACCAAATGATATTTGTAGTAAAATTGTTTTTCAGTCAAAAAAAAAAAAAATATTTTTTTTTTACAAAAATAAACAATAATAGAACACAATCTTTCAAAAACAAAACTCGCATGTGAACCTGAACCAACGGGTTCGTTTAAATAACTAAAATATTTCTTGAAGAGTACTTCGGAAAATATTCTGATTTCAAAGATGGTATGTAAATTATTAAATTAATTGGATAATCTTTATAAATACTTATACAATTAATCCTGGTAAAAATCGATATTCATTATAGTTTGTAAATGTAATCCTTCATCATTTTAATTATGGAGCCACGCGTTTTCGTAGTGAATGAATTTACAATTCTACTATTTATCAATTCTCTTAAATATGTAATTAATGTTTCTTAAAATAAAAAAATTTTTCTTTAGAAAGTGAAGCATTTCTAAATTAATTAGCTTTTTCTTTTAATTATTTTAATGAAATATTTTTTTTTTTGAAAATAACAATTAAAAAGTTTTTAAAAAAAAATCGTTAAAATGTGATGACAATTGATACGACTGATTTTATTTTTTATTTTGAAAAATTATCAAAAAAAAAAAAAGTTTACCTTAACAAATGCTATCGACTTCCGTGCCTACAATGAATTTTTGTAGGGTTGCCCCGAAAAAAGAATGAACTTGTATCAAAAGAATAGAATATTATCGTAAACGTTAATTCTGATTCCGATTTGACGTGCAGAGCAAAAAGCAAAATTATTAATAGTGAATGGGTTAGGTTAAGGAGCTCTTTAGTTTAATACAAACCTTTCAACTCTTAGTTAAGACACAGCGGTTACCTTTTTACGTTTTACTCATAGGAAATTTTATTTAAAAAAAAAAATTATTTGAAACTATGATAACAAATACGCTAAAAAAAAATACATGAATAACATTAATATTAATTTTTTTATATTAAAGACTAAAAAATAATTAGTAAAATCGCGTTATCATAAAAATTTTTAGTATGATAACAAGTGAATAAAATTTATTTTATTTTTTTATTTTTTATAAATTGTTACAAAGTATCGAAGTTGAAGTTAATGAAATTTCAAGATGTTTAAATACATTATCAGTTATTACGATGTAAGTCACCTGACCCGCGATGACATTGTTCCAACTAGGGTTTTTTATTGTACACTCCCCTACAAAAAGTATCCGACCACCCTAAAAATTACAAAAAAGACAAAAAAATCAGTGTTTTAAATAATAAATTAATATCTATTTTTAAAGTTTAAAGTGTAAGACACTATTTAGAAGAGAAGTGTTTTTTTTTACTTAATTGATAGTAAAATTTTGTGAAAATATTCAATTTTCAAAATGGCAAAATTCTCAACTTTTTAACCAGAACAGTTACAGCAAAATAATGCCAAAATGTCGATTCCTTATCTAAAGGATAGCTTATGTTCCTAATATCAGAAAGATTGGATCAGTATTGTCGAGAAATCTGCTTTTAAAAATCATCAAAATTCGGTAAAAATGATATTTGAAAGCAGATTTTTCAACAATTACTGATCTGAT
Organism: Funneliformis geosporum; assembly: GCA_946474995.1. Taxonomy (NCBI): domain Eukaryota; kingdom Fungi; phylum Glomeromycota; class Glomeromycetes; order Glomerales; family Glomeraceae; genus Funneliformis; species Funneliformis geosporum. The sequence goes on from CAMKVN010000734.1 coordinate 20,702, forward strand.
CTTTCTGATTTTTGAAACATAACCCTTCTTTTAGTCAAAGAATTGATTTTTAGCATTCATTTTGCTATAACTGTTCTGATTAAAGACAGAATTTTTTTCACTTTGAGAATCAAATATTTCTGCAAAATTTTACTATCAGTTAAGTGAAAAAACACTTTCAAATAGTTTTTTATACTTCAAACATTATAATATATATAAAATTATAACAAAACTCAATTTGTTTTTCAGTTTTAGGGTGGTCAGATATTTATTGGAGGGAGTGTATATCCTCATTACATTCTTATTCATAATATTTTGTATTGTGCATTAGATAATTTTACATTTCCATATAATCGAGTGTTTCCACATAAGAAAATAATTTACCATGGACTCCCAAAAGGTGATAAAGGTTCCATTTTGATGGAAGTCGCTAGAAAAGATACAATACTACGTGCTTACTATATAATTAGGAAATAATTACTTCTTTGAATCAAATTTTAGAAAATTATTCACATTACCTGACCATGAATTTTCACTTGGAAGTGAATTCAAACATTAAAACAAATTATTCCTATCAGATAAAAGGAATTAATTTAATGAAAGCATAAACAATAGCGAAATGCAAGTGTTTTAACTAAAGCTCCGAACGGTTCAGATCAATCCGAAAATTTTTCGGTTCGGATTGTAAAAAAATCAATCCGAAAATTTCGGATCGGTTCGGATTTTTTTCGGATTATAATTCAATCCGAACCGAAAAAAATCCGAACCGAACGGATTCAATCCGAAAATTTCGGATTGATCCGAAGTATCAGTTAATAATAAACCGGTAAAAGTCGCATCCAAATTGTCGGAAGAGACTTTTAAAAATACAATAAAGTCAAACCCGAATTGTCGGAAGCGACTTTTATTAGAAAAAAATACTAATAAAGTTGCCTCCGACAGTTCGGGTGCGACATTATTATAAAAAATAGTCGCATCGAACTGTCGGTGCTAAAGAAAATAATAATAACAGTCGCATCCAAACTGTCGGAGGCACTATTATTATAAAAAAAAGTCGCACCCGAACTTTCGGGGCGACTTTTATTAGAAAAAATGATAATAAAGTCGCTTCCGACAGTTCGGCTGCGAATTTTATTATATTATAATATAATTAAAGTCGCCTCCGACACTTCAGGTGCGACGTTTTCTAATAAAGTCCACCCGAACTGTCGGAGGCGGCTTTTATTATTATTTTTTATAATTAAAGTCGCCTCCGACGGTTCGGATGCGGCATTTTTTATAATAAAAGTAGCCCGACAGTTCGGATGCGACTATATTATTATTTTTTTAATAAAAGTCGCCTCCGACACTTCTGATGCGACTTTTTCTAATAAAGCCCGAACTGTCGGAGGCTGCTTTTATTATAACAACCGACAGTTCGGATGCGACTTTTATTATTATTTTTCATAATAAAAGTCGCCCGACAGTTCAGAGGCGAATTTATTATCATTTTTCTAATAAAAGTCTCCTCCGATACTTCGGGTGTGACATTTTCTAATAAAGTCGCGTCCGAACTGTCGTAGACGGCTTTTATTATCGCAACCGAACTGTCGGAGGTGACATTTATTAGAAAAAATACTAATAAAAATCGCATCCGAACTGTCGGAGCGATTTTTATTAGTATTTAATAACCCGAAATTTCGAAAAATTTCGGATCGGATCGAATCGGATTATTCAAAAGTTTCGGATCAGTTCGGTTCGGATTGACATTTTTTGGATTTATAATCCGAACCGAACCGGGATTTTCAGAGCATTAGTCTTAACTTCATTGTGAACAGACAGGCATAAAAAAATTATTGCAGGTTAAATATAGTTCTTTAATTTTGTGATTTGCCTTTGTAAACCACTGAAATCATATCTTAAATAGCTCAAAATTACAATACTTTGTTTTTTATGTTATCATATCAGTTCATGATTTTTGTCTGTACTTTTTAAAAATGTGAAAAAATATACTAAGCTCAAAATCAGAAAGTGATTTATGCGAAACTTGTCATTCAAAAAATTTACATTCTTGTAAGTATTATGATAATCATTTTGATATTTTTCAAGAAAAAATATATATCCTATGTTATTAAATCAGGCTGAACATGCGAATATTATGCTTGTAAGTTTATCATGCAATTATATTTTTGAATTAAGTTGGAGAATATTTTATAACATGTATTTTTATAACTAGATTATAGAATGCTTATGCTTCGCTAAAAAAGAGATAATACATCTAGTCAATGATAACAGAAAGACCTTAAGAAAACTAATTAATCTTTAAATATAAATGAAGTATTTTTAGTTTATGAAATTGATAAATCAAAAAGTTATTACTTTAAATGCTAAAAGATAGGAAAAAAAACCATGATAATGAAGATAGATATTAATTGACTTTATCACATCTAACATCATTTCAATTATCACAAATAAAATCTTCATTATACAACCATCTTACATTTTATAATTATGTCTTATACCTAAAAGTGAATCAAGTGTAAAAAATCTTCTGTGTGATAATAACTTCTAGAATAGAAATTATCTCATTCTTGATAGAGGCAATGATTAGCTTTAATTATATAAAAGTGAAAGATTCGAGAAGCTAATAGAAAATTTGTTAATCTTATGATGCTGTAATAGTGCTGATAATTTAAAAAATATGTCTAAAAAAATTAATGAATAATAAGAAAGTATGATCTTTAAGAGAAATGCAATTATTAATGTAACTTCAATTTAAATTTTGATGAACTTATCTTTTATAATAGATCTTATCAATTATTGATAATTGGTAAGTAAACTTAATAATTAGTTCAATTAATTTATTATTAAACTAGGATTATTTGTTTTAATAATTAATTATTGCTATATTCTTATATTAAGATAGATTATATAGATTTACCTTCAAAGAATTTTTAACAAAAAAAAATAGTGAAAGTCATAAAGCATTATCAATATATTATTCTTTCATGATCATTTGATTTCTTCAATATCTTTGCACCTACCAGATTATAATGATGATCGCTTAATGTTAGGGTTCCGCAATTCAATTTGATATTTGAATATTTGATTTGATCAAATTCAAATCAAAGAATGATTTAATTGATCAAATCCAAATCAATGTTTGATTCAATTCGATCAAATTCAAAACAAGTATTCAAATATTTGATTTAATTTGAATCAATAGTAAAGCCATTTCCAAAGCTTCAGGAGTGATTCTTACTAAGAAACCTATAGTAAAAAGTGCATCTACAGCTTCAGAAATGCCTTTTTATTAAGAAAAACATAGTAAAAAGTGCCTTCATGGCTTTGGAAATGCCTTTTTTACTAAGAAAATCATAGTAAAAAACGCCTTCACAGCTTTCGGAAATGTTATTTTACTAAGAAAACATAGTAAAAAACGCTTCCGCAGCTTCAGAAACATTTTTACTAAGAAACCTAGTAAAAAACGCCTCCACAGCTTTGGAAACGTTTTTTTACTAAGAAACCTAGTAAAAAATGCTTCCGCAGCTTAGAAAATATTTTTTACTAAGAAACCTAGTAAAAATACGCCTCCGCAGCTTCGGAAACGTTTTTTACTTAGAAACCTAGTAAAAAAACGCCTCCACAGCTTCAGAAACTTTTTTTTAATAATAAAATGGTTACAAAGCTGAGATGGCAGTTTTTACTAAGTTTTCTTAGTAAAACTGAAGCCGCGATGGCGGTTATTACTAAATTTTCTTAGTAAAACTGAGACCGCAGAGTTACTTTACTAAGTTTAATAGTAAAAATTCACCTGTTACTAAACTTACTTTGTAAAAGCTATTTTTGAAATTTTTTAGTGC